>JAJEKB010019189.1:24579-72864 GCA_022393335.1 Macrotrachela quadricornifera
AGAGAGAGAGAGAGAGAGAGAGAGAGAGAGAGAGAGAGAGAGAGAGAACGAAAGTTCAATATAGTGGAAGAGTAGTAACACAAACAAATTCGTCTCTTCAGACAGAGAAAAAGAATTCTCTCAGATAAGTAAGAAGAGAGAAAGAGAGAAAATCGTTTATGCACAATCAAAATCCAACTTGTTGTCGCGATAGCATCTTTTAGTTCCTCTTTCTCTCTCTCTCTCAATTTACCATCTATTCATTCAACGAAATATATATATATATATATATATACCGTTGTTACCGCCTTCTGACATACACAATTCTATAGGATAACGGGAGGGAAAGAAGAAGAAGAAGGCGTTTTTTTTCTTTCGTCATTGTTGCTGCTGTTCTACTTTATAACGTTAGTCTAACAGATTACTACACTACTAACATAGACCGACGTGACAAACTTATTCGAATTTTTTTGTCTCACCTATTCATTCATTCCTCAATATCTAATAATTATTTAGGTCGACCATGTGAACATGAACGTGTAGAAGGAAGAATTAATATTCGTTTTCTTTTTCTCACTCTCTCTTTTCAATAAACATTTTTATCTTGAACGTATTAAATATAAATGTTTAATAACACTTTTTCTTTTATTCAAGATTGATTCATTTCGATCAATATGGTATTGATATCAGTATTATTGTTATTATTATTATTATTTAATAATCGACAGGTAAAGACTAAATTAACTTTCTTTTGTATTATATGATTAGTTGTATATTCATAAAATTGTTAGTCAAGTGTATAGTCATAAACCTTTTTTGATTTGTTCAAAGAGTCAAATTTGATCATTTCTTTTCTTTTTTTTCTTCTTTTCTTTGTGGTACTTATGTATATGTGCATCGTTAGTTCATCGATGATGATCAAGTATGTACAGTACCACTTGTCTGAAAAAGATAAGAAACGAAAAAAAAATTTATTTGAATAATCGATAAAGACAATAAAAGAAAAGAATGTGAATCCTTAGAAAACTTTTTTTGTTTTGTAAATTTAGATCAATTGTCAAGAATCATCATCATCGATTTTATTTGTTGATTTACTTCAATTTCATAATCCAACGGGTATTACGAGTAATGGTCAATGTTGTGATGGTTCATTTCCTATTGAAAAATTTTGTTCTATGTCAATATCTTGTAATCTACATACAATTGTCTGTTTGGATTTTACAAATAGGTTTGTGAGAAATTTAATTGATTTTATGTTCTATTATTGGACTATATATATGGATAAAAGGTGATGGTACTTGTCTGGCATAACACTCAATGTCCTAGTATCAGTATAGATTGATTGTCGAATAAGAATAAAGAGAGTATAACCCTCGAGACAAAAAACAGGAGAAATTTGAAAAGCAAATATAAAAGTCTATATAGCCTAAAGAAATTTCTTTTTTTTTTGTTTTGTTTTTCTTTCCAGTAAAATTCAAACAAATTGGACTTCATGTCCATTGGGTTCAAAATCAATACAAATAAAAATAAATAATACAAGTTTATTTAATTATTATTCAATAAAAAATATAACGAAATATTTACCATTTCAATTTAAATTATCACAAATAAATAATGTAAGATTTTCTTTTTTTTTTTGTTTTATTATTAAAAAAATCTTATATAAATAGAATTCAATTGGTATAAAAATCTTTGTTTTTTATGATAATTTATTACTCAATCATTTTTATACAATATATCATATAAATATATCACATTCACCATTTCAACAATTAACATTAATTGATATATCAAAAAATATCAATCAGTATATATTTAATTTTGAATAAAAAAAAAAAACTAACTAAATATTATTTTTTTCATATTAGAATGATTATTGGTATAAAAAGTTCTTGTCAACCAACATTTTATGGTAATCATTGTTCTATTCAATGTATTCCAAATGATGATTGTACAAGTTCATATACATGTAATAAAATAACAGGTGAAAAAATTTGTTCAAAAGATTGGTATGGAAATGAATGTTCAAATTATAATAGATCTTTATCATCAAAAGGTAAAATTCTATGAATTTAAATTAGAACGAAAAAAAAAAACAAAAGAAATCTTATATTTATTATTTAATAGAATTAATCTGCTATAATAATGGTTTTTATCGAAATAATCAATCAAAATGTTGTTGTCCTATTGGTTATACTGGTTTAAATTGTCAATATCTTTCAATATGTACATCAAGTATAACATGTTTAAATGGTGGTCTATGTAAATCAATGTATGATTCAACATTACGAAGTAATTATTTTATATGTAATTGTCCAAATGGGTAAATATGATGAATTTAAAAATTTTATTTTATTTTTTTTTATTTTATTTTTTTATTTAGTTATACAGGTTTATATTGTGAAGAAAAACAAGAAGAAAAATGTTCAGTAGGATTTTATGGTAAAAATTGTTCAAATGAATGTATACCAAAAAATTCATGTTTACAAGGACATTTTTCTTGTAATTCATATGGTGAAAAGATTTGTTTAAATGGTTGGGGTCCAAATAATATATGTACACAAAAAATGATTGCGTCTATATTTGATTCTGAATGTCCAATAACAACAGGTTGTTTAAATGGTGGTTCGTGTTTTAATGGTACATGTTGTTGTCCATCAACATATACAGGTAATATAATCATCTTTAAAAAAAACTAAAATTAATTGATAAATGTGACTATATAAAAGGACGTCTATGTGAAATATCTATTGATCCATGTTTAAATAATCCTTGTCAAAATAATGGTTTATGTTTAACAATGTCTAATGGATATAAATGTTTATGTTCAAGTTCTATTTATACAGGTTCATTATGTGAAATAAATCAAAATACATGTCAATATTCTCCATGTCAAAATGGTATATGTCAATTATTAGAAAATACAAATTCATTTAGTTGTATTTGTTATCCGGGTTATACAGGACAATTTTGTCATATTAAAATAAATTATTGTTTATCACAACCATGTGAAAATAATGGTATATGTGCTAATATAGCAACAGGTTTTATTTGTACTTGTTTAACAGATTTTACTGGTGTAACATGTTCAACTAGAATAAAATCATGTTTAAATCAAACATGTTTAAATAATAATAATAATACAATTTCTTGTCCATTAGGTTTTACAAATCCACCTAATTGTTTAGAAGATATAGATGAATGTTTATTAGAAAAAGATTTATGTCAAAATGGTGGAATATGTATTAATACAATAGGAAGTTATTATTGTCAATGTGAAAAATATTATCAAGGAAATGATTGTACTATTCCTATTGATCCATGTTTAAGTAATCCATGTATTGCATCAAATTCAATATCATGTACATCAATAATGAAAAATACGAATTTAATTGATTTTAATTGTACATGTCGAATAGGATTTACTGGTAAGTTTAAAATAATGATAGTCATAGAGATTTAAAAAAATCGTATTTTTATTATAAAAGTATTAGTTTTGTCTCATTATCTGAGAAAAACTTTATTTTTTCTTTAAAATATTCTATATTTAGGAAACTATTGTGAAATTGAATTAAATCCATGTTTAACTAATCCATGTTTACATGGAAAATGTATTGAATTAACACCATTAACATGGTCATGTGTTTGTGAACCTGGTTGGACTGGAATTGAATGTAAAGATAGTATAAATGAATGTTTATCTAATCCATGTTTAAATGCTGGTATATGTATTGATGATATAAATAAATATTCATGTCAATGTTTAACGGGTTTTATTGGTGAAAATTGTCAAATAGAAATGAATTTATGTTCAAGTAAACCATGTCAAAATAATGGTAAGATTATAAGAATTTAACAAGAAAAAAAAAAGCAAATTTTCTTTTTTCTTAAGGTACATGTATAAATAATATTGAATCATATACATGTTTATGTCCAATTGGTTGGACAGGTAATTTATGTGAAGTTAATATAAATGAATGTTCATTTCCATTATCATGTCATCCAAATTCTACATGTATTGATTTACCTGGTTCATATCAATGTGTATGTCCATCATGGTTAACAGGAATAAATTGTTTAACAGCTATTGATCAATGTGAAAAATATCCTTGTTTAAATAATGGAGTTTGTGTAAATAATTATGGAAGTTTATCAACTTGTTATTGTCAACAAGGATTTACTGGTGTTTATTGTGAAGTAAATATTGATGATTGTCAAGCAACACCTTGTCATAATAATGGAACATGTATTGATCAAATAAATAGTTTTTTATGTTTATGTCCATCTGGTTATACAGGTTTAAGATGTCAAACATTAATAAGTCAATGTAATAGTTTACCTTGTTTAAATGATGGTACATGTCGAGATAATAATGAAGATTTTATTTGTCTTTGTCCACCATTTTTTACTGGTAAACAATGTGAACAAATAATAAATCCATGTTTAAGTTTTCCTTGTATACATGGAAGTTGTGCACCAACAACATCATCTTATACATGTCAATGTAATACTGGTTATACAGGTAGAAATTGTGAAATAATGATTGATCAATGTATAACAAAACCATGTGGATTAAATGGAAATTGTACAAGTTTATCAACAAGTTATAGTTGTTGTTGTGGATTAGGTTATACAGGATCAAAATGTGAACAATTAATTGATGTTTGTTTAACAAATCCATGTTCAATTGAAGGTGTTGAACAATGTATACCAAAAGGAATATCATCATTTAATTGTTTATGTAAACCAGGTTATACTGGACGATATTGTGAAATAAATATAAATGAATGTTTATCTCAACCAGTAATTTTATTTTGAAAAAAAAAAAAACTTATTTTTGTTTTTATTTTTAATTTTAGTGTTTAAATGGTGGAATTTGTATAGATTTTCAAAATAGTTATCAATGTATTTGTTCATTAATTTATACAGGAACGAATTGTGAATATTTACAAGATAAATGTATTGGAATTCAATGTTTAAATGATGGAAAATGTATAAATAATGGAACAAATTTAACATGTTTATGTTCAAAAGGATATCATGGAGAAAATTGTGAATTAATTGTTGATTATTGTCAATCACAACCTGTAAGAAATATGTCCTATTTTTCTACTTATCAATACAAACATCTCTATTTGTTTAAACGAGTCTGAGTATTTTATTCAAAAGAATAAAAGTTACGAACTAACACCTAAAGATATTTATGGATGGACAATAAAAAATAATTTTTAGATCATAATAGAAAAAAAAAATTCTATTTTTCATTTGTTTTTTATTATTTAGTGTTTAAATGGTGGAATATGTTCGAATAGAGAATTTGGTGCAGAATGTACTTGCTCAAAAGGAATAACTGGTTCATTTTGTGAAACAATAATTGATCAATGTCAATCTGAACCATGTAAAAATAATGGAAGTTGTATATCATTAATTGATAAATATGTTTGTCTTTGTCCAGATGGTTTTATGGGTAAAAAGAAAAAAGAATTCTTTTTTTTTTAGTATGAACAATCTATATATATATAATTTAGGAAATGAATGTGAAAATGAAAGAAATGAATGTGAACCAATAAATCCATGTTTAAATTCTGGACGATGTATAGATGGTTTCAATAATTTTACATGTATTTGTAATTTAGGTAAGAAAATCTAAAGAGAGAAAGAAAAAAAAGAAGGAATATTTTACAAATCTTATAGGTTTTACGGGTGATTATTGTGAAACACAAATTGATCAATGTCAATCAAATCCTTGTTTAAATGGTGGAATATGTCGAATGTTAATTAATAGTTTTAAATGTGATTGTCCACAAGGATATACAGTAAAATAATAAATAAGAAAAAAAATTTCTTAATATAATATAATTATTTTTTTTAGGGATCAACATGTTCAAAAATTATTGATCATTGTTCAAATAATCCATGTTTAAATAATGGTTTATGTATATCATTAATAAATGGTTATCGTTGTGTATGTTTAGATGATTATATTGGTTTAAATTGTGAAAAAAATTCTAATGAATGTTTAATAAATCCATGTTTAAATAATGGAACATGTATAGATAATATTTGGAATTATACATGTCAATGTCCAGTAGGTTTTATTGGTTCAAATTGTCAAATAAAAAAAAATTATTGTGAAAGTTCACCTTGTATTAAAGGTTTATGTATTAATAAAGTAAATAGAAAAAAACAAAGAGTTAAATTTATTTATTTATTTTTTAAAATTATTTTTATTATTAGATAAATGGTTATGAATGTATATGTCCTTCATCATCTTATACGGGTATTCATTGTGAAATACTAATAAATAAATGTTCTTCAAATCCTTGTTTAAATGGTGGAACTTGTATTGATGGTTTAGATAATTTTATGTGTATTTGTCCATCTTGGTATTTTGGTTTAACATGTTCAGAACGTATTGATCCATGTTTAAATCAAATAAATTGTGCAAATAATGGAACTTGTGTAGCAAATATTGATATAAAACCATTTGGATATATGTGTCAATGTTTACCTGGTTTTATGGGTGAAATGTGTGAAATTAATGTTGATGATTGTATATCACAACCATGTAAATATGGAAGATGTATTGATAATGTTAATGGATTTATTTGTCAATGTTATCAAGGTTATGAAGGAATTTTTTGTGATGTAAGTTAAGTATTTGTTTGTTCAATTTATAGATTTTAATAAGAGCAGATTTGATAATAAGAGTCGCAGGAGTGTTTTTTTTCTCCTTTAACGTGTGATTTTTTATGTAGTAAGAGTATAAGGACATTTGACACTATGTAAATAGATAGTTTTACAACCTCATATTCTTATATCACACATATTTTTATAATCCATATAGCTTTATTCCCTTCAAGGTCAATGAGTACCATCAAGATATAGGTTACGCATAATACGCTCTTAGAAACCTGACCCCTTATAGCCTTATGTGACCTTTGACCAGGCACAGACAAATACACGTAGTGAATATTATGTGTATAGATACGAGGGTTCCAAGATTTAAATCCATGTATGTTGGATTGCTATGTTAAGTTGCAGGACATGTGCTGTTTCAATAGAATTGCATACCTCTACTAGTAACAGAAACCTTTGTATTTGGAAAAAATTAAACTCTTTCTCTGCTTGTAAACTTCAAAAAAACTATCAATAATTATTTTTAAATGAATATTATTTTATTAGAATGTAATTGATCATTGTTCAAATTCATTGTGCCAAAATAATGGTACTTGTCAATCATTAATTAATTCTTATCAATGTCATTGTTCGTCTGATTATCAAGGAAAAAATTGTGAAGAAAAAATAACAAATCCATGTTTAATTAATTCATGTTTGTAAGTATAAATTTTATTTTTCTTATCAAAAAAACAATCTTTATTATATTATTCTTTTTTTTTAATTAGAAATAATGGTACCTGTACATTATTAGCAGATAATAATTTTCATTGTACATGTTTATATGGTTATACAGGTGATAAATGTGAAATAAAAATGAATGCATGTTATTCAAATCCATGTCAATATGGAATATGTCAAGAACTTTCAAATGGTTTTTATTATTGTTCATGTTCATCTGGTTATACAGGATTTAATTGTCAAATAGAAATAGATCCATGTGATAGTATACCTTGTTTAAATAATGGCATATGTAATAAATTATCAGCAAATATGTTTAATTGTATATGTTCAAATGGTTATTCAGGTAGACAATGTCAATATCATGATTATCAATGTAATTCTGGTCCTTGTTTAAATAATGGTACATGTCAAATAAATGGAAATAATTATCAATGTATATGTCCAATTGGTTTAACAGGTAATCGTTGTGAAATTGATATAAATGAATGTGTATCAATGCCATGTCAAAATAATGGAATTTGTTTACAAACAAAATTAAATCAATATAAATGTATTTGTTTAAATGGTAAAAAAAAATTATTTATTTATGACTAAAAAATGATTAGAATACCTTTTTTTTGGCTGAGATACTATGTATCTGATCTTGCTAAGAGGAAAAGCATAGAATCCTGAAATGTATTAAAGGAAAAGTTTTTTAGACCTCATACTGTCGTCTTCAAAACAGAACAGAAATGTTTCACACCTGAATTCATATTACAATGAAATATAAAATATACTATTTTGAGTAGACTTTAAATTGAAAAAAGTATTATAATCAAAACTATAATAAATATTAATAAAGTATTTGTTTAGGAATTTTTCAATGTTTAATTATTTCTTTTCTCTTTTTGTCTTAAAAGGTTATACTGGTGATCATTGTGAAACAATAGTTGATCCATGTTTATCTACATATTGTTTAAATAATGGTACATGTATTCGAACAAATTCTACAACTAGCATATGTTCATGTTTATCTGGTTATACAGGTGTATCATGTCAAAATAAAATCAATAAATGTTTAACATCACCATGTTTAAATGGTACATGTATACCATTAATTGATTCTTATCAATGTAATTGTTATCCTGGTTATACAGGAGAAAATTGTGATATATTAATAAATTATTGTTCATCAAATCCATGTTATAATAATGGTAAATGTATAAATCAAGCAACAACATATGCATGTCAATGTCCATATGGTTTTCAAGGTCATCGTTGTGTTATACGTATGCAATCATGTCAATCATCTCCATGTTTAAATGGTGGTACATGTTATGATATAGCACCTGGTTTACATAATTGTTCATGTTCAAATTTTTATTATGGAGAATTTTGTCAATTAAAAAAATCTTTTTGTTTAGAAAAACCATGTTATAATAATGGTATGTGTTTAGATACATTAAATGGTTATCAATGTATATGTCAAGCTGGTTATAATGGAATAAATTGTACAAATAAAATTCAACCATGTTTATCAAAACCTTGTTTAAATAATGGTTTATGTCAAAATAAAAATAATGGACTTAGTTATCAATGTTTATGTGAAAAAGGTTATGCAGGTTTACAATGTGAATTTGAAATAAATTTATGTTCATCAAATCCATGTCAAAATCAAGGAACATGTTTATCAAAATTAACGAAATTTTCATGTATTTGTCCAATAGAATATACAGGAAAAATATGTCAAATACCAATAAATAATTGTTCATTAACAACATGTAAATATGGTATACCACTTGCAACAAGTCAAACAAGTTGTTCATGTATATGTTCAAATGGTTATACAGGTAATCAATGTGATATACCAATAAATCCATGTTTAAATAATTCATATTGTATACGTGGTGTATGTAATTATCTTAGTCCAGGTTTAGCTAATTGTACATGTCCAATTGGTTATAGTGGACTTCGTTGTGATACTAATTTAGGAGCTAATCCATGTTCATCATGTCCTTGTTTATATGGACAATGTCGAATAATAAATGATATAAATAATTATGTTTGTGATTGTTATCAAGGTTATACAGGTAAACATTGTGATATATCAATAGATTTATGTAAACCATCACCATGTTTATATGGTCAATGTTTATTAGATGATATATATGGATATTATTGTAAATGTTTATTAGGTGCTAAAGGTAGAAATTGTTCAGAATTAATTGATACATGTTATTCAAATCCTTGTTTAAATAATGGAATTTGTGTACAAGGTTTAAATACATATCAATGTGTATGTCAATCAGGTTATGCTGGTATTCATTGTGAAATATTAATAAATCAATGTACATCATTAATATGTTTAAATAATGGTACATGTATTAATTTATCAACAAAACCACCAAGTGCAAAATGTCAATGTCCTTCATTATATACGGGTATTCAATGTCAATATCCATATGCACCATGTGCATCACAACCATGTCAAAATTTAGGTACATGTATATCAGATAGTATATCAACATATACATGTCAATGTCCAAATGGATTTTCTGGAAAAAATTGTGAAATAAATATACATGTTTGTGAAAGTAATCCTTGTTTAAATGGTGGAAAATGTTCAGAACCAGCACCATATTATTATATATGTCAATGTTTATGGCCATATTATGGAATTAATTGTGAATTTATATCCGATCCTTGTTTAAGTTATCCATGTCGAGGACCATCATCACAATGTATATCAACAACAATGTATAAAAATTATACTTGTCTTTGTTCAGATGGTTTTCAAGGTTCAATATGTTCAATACCAATTGATCCATGTAAATCATATCCTTGTCAAAATGGTGGTTCTTGTATAAGAACAGGTTCTTTAACATATTCATGTTCATGTCAAATTGGTTATAAAGGAAATTATTGTGAAATTGAAATAAATCCATGTTTAAATTATTCATGTCAAAATGGTATAGCAATAAAAACATCACCAATTCATTGTGAATGTCAATGTTCATATTCATATTATGGAAAATTATGTCAATTAAATACATGTGAAAATAATCCATGTTCTATTGGACAATGTATATCATATGGAAATTATTCATATACATGTCAATGTCCTACTGGATTTCAATTTTTAATGGGAATGTATGTATTTGATTATTAAGAGAATATACCTTAAGATAATCAGGGAATTTATATAGTAGGATTAAGTTTTAAATTCAGATTTTTCAAGCATATTTACTTGGTCTTGATTAATCGTTGTAGTTTGAAGTTGTTTGGGTCATCCCATCGGCGTTTTAAGAAGACAAATAATAATTAATTTTTATTCTCTCGTTTAAATAAGATATGACTATAGAAAATTTTTTGAAATATGAGATTGCTATTATTTACGAGGTGATTTCTTTTATAAATATATTTCTAAACTTTTAGATGTACGGATATTAATGAATGTCGAACAATACCAGGAATTTGTGGAAATGGTGGAAGATGTTTAAATACATATGGATCATATATATGTTTTTGTAAAAAAGGTTTTTATGGAAAAGATTGTGAAATATTTGATCCATGTCGAACAATGCCTTGTATTAATAATGGAATATGTATGATAAATGAAAGTTATCCTTATTGGCAATGTAATTGTCCTAAATCATATACTGGTATAAAATAAATTCATTTATTTTTTTTTTCTTTAATTTTAATAAAAAAATATATTTAGGTTTATATTGTGAAACAATATTATCTAGTTGTTCATCAAATCCATGTCAATTAGGAAATTGTAAAGATCTTCCAAATGGAGAATATGAATGTATATGTCCATCAACAATAACAGGTAGAAATTGTGATATACCATTATTACCATGTGATTCAAATCCATGTTTAAATAATTCAACATGTTTAACATTATCATTAACAAATTATACATGTGTATGTCCACCATTATATACAGGTTTAAAATGTTCAGAACAAAGAAATATTTGTACGAAAAAATCTTGTCAAGGAAATGGTACATGTTTAATTAATTATAAAACAGGTGAAGAAATTTGTCAATGTTCATTTGGACGTTATGGAGATAGGTAAATAAAAGAAAGTATTGTTTTTTTTTTTTCATAAAATTATTTTTTTTTCTAGTTGTCAATTAATTTCTGCATGTGATTCAAATCCATGTATACATGGAACATGTCAAAATAAAAATGAAACATCATTTCAATGTATATGTAAACCAGGATTTACTGGTAATGAATTGTTAATTAAATATGATTTTGATGACGTGAAATGTAGAAAAATAGAGTATCTTTTTTTTTACGATCAATTCGTATAGTTAGAAAGATTTCTTTAAACTGTTCTATAAGAAATTCGAGTATTGAGTATGATTTGAATATTTATTGAAATTTATTTTTAGGAAAAACATGTGATATACCATTTGATATATGTCATAGAAATCCATGTAAGTTTTTATAATTTTAAACTGAAAATAATAGTAAATATTTTAGGTGTAAATGGTGGAACATGTTCAAATTTAGGTAATGGATTATTTATTTGTGCTTGTCCAGAAGGTTTTAATGGTAATTTATACAATAAATAAATTATAAAATTAAACAAAAAGGTTTTTTTTTTCTTTTAGGAACTGATTGTAGTGTTCCTCAATGTGTTAAAAATAGTTGTTTTAATGGTGGAATTTGTTCTACTGAAAATAATTCACATCATTGTCAATGTCCATGTGGATTTACTGGTAATTATTTTAAAATTTTCGATTTTTTTATTAATTTTTTATTTTTAGGATCACGATGTGAAACTCCATTTGATGTATGTTCGTTAATAACATGTCAAAATAATGGTAGTCGATATTTAAATATAAAAAAATGTCAATGTTCATGTTCATGTCCACCAACATTTACTGGTCATTTTTGTCAATTACCAATTGTACCAATTAATAGAACATATTCAGGACAAATTGTTATTCCAACTAATCGATTAGCAGGTAGTAAAATATAGATTGAAAATTTTAGAAGAGATATTAATATTCTTTAGGTTCATCATGGGAAAATATTTTACAATGTATTGATCAAGTTTGGAATAGTTTAAATATTTTACTTGGTAAAAACAAAAAAAGAAATCTTTTTTTTTTAATATTCTTAATAAAATAATTTAGTATGTCCATCACCATATACACTTGTTACTCCAACATCATTTTATCCATATTGTTATCGAATAAATCAAGAAAATTTTCTTAGAAATCAAGTAGAAGCAATAAAAGAATGTGAAAAACAACAAACACAATTAGTTTGGTTTCAATCAATTGATGAATTACAACAACAATTACTTCCAGCTTTATATGCACAAGGATTAACTCGAGGTTTGTTTAAATAATAATTACAAAAAAAAAGAAATTTTTTTCTCATAATTAAATTTGATCTTTTTTAGATTTTTGGACAAGTGGAATATATGATTCAATGTCACATCGATGGCAATGGTTATTATCAAATAATAATACTCGAATTGATATTGATTCATCAATAATTACACAATTTGATATAAATTCTCTTGGTCAATCACTTTATGTTTCATTTAATCAATCAATAAATCAACATTTAATACCAAATTTATCATCAGAAATTTATTCAACATTATGTAAAATATCAGCAACACGTCTTTTATTAAATAATCAAACACGTTCTATTGATCTTAGTTCATATCAAATTAGTTTTATTAATCAGTAAATATTTGTCAAATAAAAATAAAAATATTTCGTTTTTTTGTTTTCTTTAGATCTCAAGTTATTACTTATAATTTTAATTACACTATACTTCCAACTATTCCTCTAAATATACCTATACAACAACCAAGAGATATACAATATGCTAGTATGTGTGGTGCTATTGCTAATCCATCAACATCAGTTGAACCATATATTATCAATATTTGTGGTTATTTTACTTCAATTACAGATAAACATGTTCAATTATTAATGCAAACAATTAGTACATACTATTCTATTCATCGAATATCTGTTACATCAATACGTAAGTTTAACAAAATAAGAATAATACAAAGTTCATGTATATTTTACAAATCTGTTAGTAATGCATAAATTTTATACAGTTGGCATATCATCATAGAGATTATCATAACGACTTATATCTTCAATCTAAAATCATTTAAAAATACTTCCTGTCAAATTTTTAGTATCTTCTACGGAACAGGTTCAGAAAATTTTCCCGAACGAAACCATTAAAAAACCTAGAATTTGAAGTGCATTCACTGTCTTCTTTTTTTTCTAAAAAATTGATCGGATACTGTCTGTATTGAAGCCAAAAAAAATAAATTCCACATTCTAGCTCGATAAAAATTGTATCTTTTATTAATTTTTCAAATAGAATCTTATACTGCTGTACCATTAAATATTGAACATTATCTAACAATATCTGGTAATATAATGACACGAATATATTTTATAATAACAAGTGGTTCATCAACAGTTCTTGGTTCAAATATTGAATCATTAGCATCAATTAATAATATATTAAATACAATACCTTATCAATATTATCAACAATGTGTACCATATATATCTTTAAATATACTTTTACCATTAAAATTATGTATTCCATTAAATGAAATTTCATTAACAATTAATTTAATTACAAAAGCAATATCTATTGCTACTGGTAAAGAATATATATATATTGATTGTTAGATACATTTTTTTCCTTGTTTCTTTTTTTAAAGGACAATCAAATGTTAATGTTATGCTTAAAGGTGTTCAAGAAGGTGTAACAACAACTGGGTAAATTAAATTAATTTATTAGTATTCTTTTTTTATAAAATAAAACCAAATTTTTATTTTTAGTCAATCAGCAAATATTGGATATTTCTTAATAACAATTAATGGAATAACATATAATCAAACAATGATTAATAATTTATCAATAAATTCAATTCTTCTTTCAACTATTCAACATGAAAATAATAAATTATTATGTTCAAATAATCAACAAATTCTTCTTTTAGAAAATAGTATACGAAATTTTTATACATCTTGTTCAATACCACAATTACTTGAAAAAAAATTAAATAATGCTTTACATCAAGCTGGAATTTATACAATGAATATAACTATATTTGGTGTTGAAGAGGCAATTGATAATCTTGGGTAATTAATTTTATTTAATTCTTTCTAAAGTCTAAAACTAGTGACAATGACAATATACGTAAAAATAAAATTTTATTTTTTTAGACAAATTTATCGTTTACCAAATATATTTCTTCAACATATAAATGGTACTTGGCTTGATAGTTCATTAGAATTAAATAAACAATTATATGAAATATTTATTTCTAATAAAATGCAACAATTAACAAATCGTATTTATCAATTATCAAAATCCTATTCATATTTTTATTCAAATTCATTATCAATAAATGATCGTAATTATTTACAAAAATATATTTTAACTTTATATAATCAACAAAGTAAAAAAAAAGAAAATCAAAACAATTTTTTTTTTTATTAATTTTATTTTTTTTAAGATTCAATAATAAGTAATGAAGTTAAAATTTTATATGAAGATACATATTTAAATATAACATCATTAAAAACAATTCGTCGTATTTATTTATTTATTTTTTATAATAATCAACAACTTGATGGAAGATTTTTATCATCATTAATATTATTACCAAATAATTATATAGAAAATCCATTAAATTCTATATCAAATCAAATATTAATTAATATTATTAAACAACGTGATATACAACAAATAACATTACAAGGAAAATTTAGTAGATTATCAATTGAAAAATTATTAAAAAATTATTGGCAAAATCCAATTAAACAAGGTTTAATTAATGTAAATATTCATATTATACAAATACAAGAATATCTAACATATTCATCAAAGTAACTAAAAAAATTTTATTCAAATTTATATTTAATCTTCATTTTTTTTTTTTATTATAGTCAATTTTATACAATAATAACATATATTGTTATTACATCAGATGGTTATACAATTCCAAATGGATGTTTTAATCAAAATTTTATTCAAATAGGAAATAGTTTATGTAATATAGAAAATAATTATTTAGCACAAATACCAACTGGTTATATACCATCATTTATTGATTTAAAAGGATATTATTTACAAATTCAACTTGATCAAGATAATTTTTCAATATTAATTAATTCAGCATTACGAAGAATGGATGTCAATGGAAAAGGTAAATAGAAAAAAAAAGAGATTTTTTTTCATCTATGAATTAAGATTATCTATGTAGTCTGTAATTATATTTTCTACAATTTTTTAAACAGATACAAAACAGTATTATATGCTATTTTTATCTTATACTTACTAAAAATGAAGAGGTAAAATAAAAGAATAGTTTGAAAGTTTCTCACGATTTTGTCATATAAATCTTATTGAAACCTTTTAATAATTGACTTGTTTCTATCATACATAGCGAAATGAGAACTATTAATTCTGTATTATTACATAGTATCTGACTATTGATTAAAAAATGTTTGACTTATGTGGTATATTTACGACATGTAAACGATTATTATATTCCAAATTTTCACAACACGTTACGACATCATATTGTTTGACCAGTGTTTGTTCTAACTTATCATTCTCAGTATACGACAAAAGTTTAAGCAAATTTGTTTTTTTTCTTCAATTTTTTGAGACCATTATTTTTACATTAAAAGGCAGTCATATAGATCGCTATACGATTGATTATGGAATAAGAACATGTTGTTGCATAGAAAAAAAATTATTTTAATTAAGAAAAATCTACATACATAGGCAGAATCTCATTCTACAGTACATTATATAGTTGCCCTCATCTACTATCTGTATCATCATTTGAATCGGATCAGTATCAAAAGAAAAAAGCAAATTCGCTTAAACTTTTGTCATACGTTGTATCTTGAATACAACATACCAAATCATTTAACCATAGAAAACTTCATGACCCTAGTAAAAAAATTCTTTCAATATTTATATTTCTCAATAAAATCGATTTCGATATTTTATTTAGTTTCATCTATTCTAATCGAACCACGTTTTGGATTTGACATGTCATTAATTACACGAATTTATTACATGATTATACCTAATCAAATAATTACACAAGAACAAATTCAAGAACAATTAAATGTATAATCATTATTTAAAAAAAAATTATTTTATTTTGAATTTTTTTATTTTCTATAGTTTATTTTTTCAACAATACAAACACAAAAATATGAATTATATCCAATTGAACAATTATCTGTTGCACGTAATGATACTTTTGAATATATATCTGATATTTCATTACCCATAACAGATATTGAAAATTATTTAACATCATTTAATTCTCGTATGTATATAGAAATTTTTAATTAATCAAAAAAAAAAAGTTTTTTTTTGTTATATTTTAGAATATGGAAAATCAAAAGTTGTTTATAAAGAAATTGTTAATAATAATCAAACTCGATTTTATTTAATTGTAAGATTAAATTTTTAAAAATATTTTATTCTAGATTCAGTTTTTTTTTTCGTTTTAGTTTATAAATAAAACACAAATAATAACTCGATGTGATTTTTCATTTTATTATCCTAATATTTTAATTTCTAAAGAAAAAAATTCTGAAATAAATAGTCTTTATCTTGAACGTAATACATTTATTATTCAATCATCTACACTTATTGATAGTCTTAAACAATTATGGAAAAATGAAAATTTATCAATTCAATTACAAAAACAAATACAATATATTTGTTCTAATGGGTAAATTTAATTTTAATAATAAAAAAAATATATAAAAGATAAACTATTTTAATTAGAAAACGATCTGTTCGAATTGATTATATTATTAAAAATCTTTCAATAAATAATTTTACATTACCTTCAAATTTAATATATGAAAAAATTTATGAAAAATTTCTTAATGATTGTATTTCATATGAAATACGATCATTATATTTAATTGAACCACGTTCATCAAATAAAGAAATTTATAAAGCATTAGAAAATGCATGGTATCAAACAAATAGTAAGAAATTTTTCTTTGATTAGAATTCTTTATTTTTTTAATATTTTTATTTTATTTTCTAGATAAATTTTCAATAAATATTTCACCAGAATTTTTTATTGATTCATCTTATTTAACAGATAACAAGTAAATCTTTTTAAAAATTTTATTACATGTTCTGGTGAGAAAAGAATAAGATTGAAATTCCGAAAATTCAAGCTTGGCTTTCTTCGGTAGATACTGTATCATTTAAAACAAATAACCAGCACGTCATTAGATGCCTACAGGTCCTTTTGGACTCGAGGATATCTATATTGTATCACTTGTAGCCTTTATACTAGAAACATTTTAAATATATAAGAACCACATACTACTCGTCACCTAGAATTCGAGTTTTTACCAGCGTATATCATAAAGTATACATTGATTTTGATTCAAATAATGTGAATATATAAAAGACCACAAAATTTTGCACTTTATCTTTTTACTTATATTTAATTACATTTTTTTTTCTAGTCAAACATTAACACGTTTAATTTATACAGTAAATTCAAATTTATTAAAAGTTTTTCAACCATTATCAAATTCAATTGATTTATCAAATATATATACAAATATTCCATATAAAAGATATACAATTTATCTTGATAATATAAAATTAAATTCAACAATATTATCAAAAATTAATCAAGCATTACGACAAAGTTGGTCAAAAGCAAATAGTTATCTTTTTTCATCAGATGATTTATATATACCATCAATTAATACTGTTACATCTGAGTAAGTTTTTATTGGAGAAAAAAAAACAACAGAAGATAAACGTTAACTGTTTCACTTTATCGAGAAATAATTGAATCTTTCTGTTACGGTTCTAGAATTCTATAATTACCAAAAGATTAAAATGGAACTATTGAATCGTCAAATACATGCAGCAGATTTATATAATAATATCTTATTTAAATAATAAAGAGTGTAGTGTATTTGAAAACAAATGTAAAAACCTTTTGTCTTTATCTAATGATTAAACAGTTCCATATAATTCTTGGAACTGCCAAATTCTACGGCATATACATGAGTTCAAAACAAGAATCACATAGTGAATATACAATAAAAAGTGAAGAATAAGATTTATCCAGAGTAAGCAAAGATGGTAGATAAATGTGAGTGATAATATAAGAGGAAAAATATTCGTTTTATGTGGACTATAATAGAATTAAAGAAGAAAGATTCCATTTGATGAAAATCCCAGTTTTTCTGCTAAAGCTAAGCGAAAATACTGAATCATTGACTGGCGCTCTATGACGTAATAAGAAGTTGGTAAATTGTTCGATATATATGTGAACAAACATAAACTTTTTGTTAAATTTAATATTGATAATTAATAAGCGATTTTATCTAGTTTTGTTTTTATCATTGGTAAAAATATCAATCTCTGTGCTCGAGTCGTAAAAGAGATATTCCACTTTTTCTTGACAGTGATTTTTGGGCCACCCTGTATAATGCGCAACAAAACAGTTGTAAGTCTACTAATTTTGTCTTTTTCTTATTGTTCTTCTTATATATATTTGAGTATATAATTGAACATTGATAAAAGATGCAGTAACACAATGAAAAATGAAAAATACATTCAATTTCTCCTTATTTTTAGTGCTTCTAAGAGACAGAAATACATAAACTTTTCTGAAATTCATTAATAGTGCTATTTTAAATTTGAATACATAATATTTGTATACTTTTTACTGCTGATTGAGGAACTCGGAAAATCAAGTTCATATGAAAGAAGCTAATTATTAGCGTAAACTTATTTGAGACAGACTTGTTTGTCTATTCTTGCATTGTTTTTCGTTGAGTCCTTGAATAAATATAAAATTTTTTTGTAAATAGAATGTAAATCGATGCACTGATCAAAATTTTTCAATATTAATATTTACAGTTTGTCTCTCTTTCTACAAAAGTTGAAATAAAAGAAATAATTAGAATCCTATCGATAAGAAGCTATGTGAGGCTATTCGTCTTGCAAATATTGCTTGTATTGATTAACGACCGAAGATAAATGTAATAGTGTCTTCGGATTATAATTTTTTCGATCTGATCAATAGAAAATTTTTATATATAGTCTGAATATACCCGGTGCGCTCAAAAAATAAGCAACTCTATTCGTATTTTATATTAATTATTATACTAAAATAAAATTTTGATGTTTAGTAATGGACATATTAAAATTGACTATATAATTGGTTTACATTCTGATGATATTGGAGATTATTCTCAACCATCGGAAAAACTTTATTTACAAATATTTAATCAAACTGGTTTCGAAACATTAGTTTATATAGGTTATATACCAAAAACTAGTAATGATATATTATTAAATAATGATCAAATGTCATTTTTTCCATTTGATTATCGATCTAGTGGATCTTTTTATAAGGTTAAATATCAAATAAAAATTTTTTATGCTTTATGATCTTTTTTTTTTCGTTTGTTGTATTTTCAGTTTGATTGGTGGATTATTTTAATAATTGTTATTGCTGTATTAACTATATGGTTAATTTTATGTTTAATTTGTTATATGTGCTGTCGAAAACGGTAAGAAAAAGTGCATATTAAAAAAAAATTTTTATGCTTGTTTTTAAAAAAAAATAGATCAGCAAATCGTTATCATCATAAAATTTCTAAACGTCCAACAAGACGAATTGATGTACTTGCTCGTGAACAAGATCATTATTTACGTCCATCATTATCTTCATTAGCATTTAATGGACCTTATACAGAATCATTAGATTCATCAATTGATGATCATCAAAGAATATCAACACGAACAGCATCTTCTCAACCTGAATTACAAGTTCGTCGTTTATCTGAACAAGATTGGCCACATTTTGCAATGCATAATCCATATGGTTTACCATCACTTCTTTCTGAATCACCATCATATTCAACACATTCAAATCATCATTGAAAGAAGAAAAAGTTTTTTTTTTTTATTTCTTTAGTATTAACAATGAACTAATTTACTGTGATTGTAGAAGATAATTCATCTCATAATTATTTGTTTTTAATGAGTATTAAATATGTTACTTGTAAGATATTTTGTTTGAACAAAAAAAAAACGAACAATAATAATAAAATTAAAATTTTTTAATCAATAAAATAAAATATTTCATTTTTAATTAATTGAAATGAAAATAATTATACTTGTCCATAATTAACATAACCAAAACTCATAGAATGTTTTTGTGATTGTTTTTCTTTTCGATATTCTTCAATTAATGGCCAAAGACAAAAACCCTAAGAAAATTATTATTATAAAATCCAACGTTCTTTTTTTTTCTTAATATATATCACTTACTAATAAAATAACTGTACAAAGAACAATAACAACTGAAATAACAGTAATACCAACAATTACAACAGTTATTGCCATACTCTTTTAATATGAGAATTTTGAATATGAATAATATTTGCTGGGCTTTGCTGATAAAACGCTTTGTTTTACCTATAAAGATCCGTTTGAAAAACACGTGTAGAAAAAAAAATATGAGAAAGAACAGAACGAATAGTTAAGATATGGCTTTTTTTTTATGCTTTGCGATCCGTTTGTCCTTGGCCTGAATGAATATAGTGATGCATACAGTGACGATTATTACATATACATATTTTGCTTAAGGCAATCGATTGTATTGAAAAAACGTTATTATTGTATATTAAATGTGAAAAAATGAATAAATCTGTTCAATAGTCTGTACACAGCGCAAAAAGAAACATTATAAATTATAAGTTGTATCGACCATTTAATTTATAGTAAAGCGTAAATATTCGTGATCAATATGGTTATCAAGCAATTTAAAAATAACCTTGTTTACATATTTAGTAATAAACTATTCACTAAATATAAGCATGTACTGTTAAGGTTATTTGTTTTTTAAATAGAAAGTACGGTCGAATTGTTAGGTTTATCGGAAAGATGATCGTAGGTATTATGAATATAATCAAATCTCGAGTCTTTATGCTGTTATTTTTATTGAAAGCAGCCATTTCGAATAAATTGCTCTAGGCAAATTATATTCAATCGATCTAATCTTTGATGATTATTAACTGTCATATGCTTAGTAATTATATCTTTGTTGACACAGCGTTTCTAAAATAGTAGAATATGAAAAATAGATGATAATATGATAAGTCTATTAGAAGATTTAACCAAATATATACAGGGTAATAATAATAATAGTAAATCGAAAAATATATAAATTTTGATTTCTGTTTTTCGTGTATTAAGCAATTAAATTTTTCAAGTAATTCTTATTTGTAGCAAATTATAATTAGGACATATGCTTGAGAGGTTGTCGGGATTTATTTAATGATAGAATATGATATACAGTAATTATATTTACAGGAAAATTCTAGTTCTCATCCTCAAAATAGATTCTCAAAATATTTCTATAAATAATACAACTTAGTTTGATTAGAGACATTTTAAATACCACTTACACATATAATAAACATAAGTTTTATTAATTAAAAAAATGAACTTAGACTTTGATATAATTATTAACAATTGATGAAAAGTTCTTAGATAAAAATATATGTCTAATAATAATTTTGTTAATATTTAATTTGTATAGATTATTTTAAATATGATAAAAGTTGACCATAATGATAAATGATATATTCAGTATGAGTAAATTGTATTCTTCTAACTAACTGATATTCTTTCGATGCAGCTACTAATAAATTTTTACTTTACTATAGAGCATGATGCATTGATCTGCTCCATTAGGAAGTGTATATTTATGTGATTTTCGAAAATCATCAGCAAAATAAGTTTCATGACTTAAAGGACAAATAGAGCATATTAACATTTGTATAGACAGTAAAATCTCTTTTAATGAACATCTCATATTTGAATGCATATCTCGATCTTTAAGATTGATTTTTACTGTGAATAAACCCCTATATAGTGTACACACGTGCAATGAAATATATGTGTGTGTATATGAAACAAGAGAAAAAAAAGAGAACACAATATACATTCTGAAGCGATAATAGGTCAATTCATCGATGGTCCATTAATCACAAAAAAAAATACTTTTCTATTCCAAACACATCGAAACAATAAAGATGATGAGACAATTGCACTTTCTAGTTACTGCTCAACAACCACAGCTGTATTCTCTCATCTCTCACAAACAAAGATCGTCATATTTAAGTCTCAAGGATTTCAATGAAAATGGTGTGTAGTTGTTAAGTCAGGTGTACCTCTCTCGGGTATGAAACTATTAGGTGCTCTTATCATCTCACTAAAAAATTATAATCGAAACAGTTTTCGAAAATATTACATATGGTTCGCTATATAGATTTTTTCTCATCAGAAAGTTACCTAAAATGGTTAACCGCTTTAGAGCCCATATCTTAGGCACATTGAGGGAGCATCTAAACTAAAATAATCCTAAAAGGATTTGGGCCTATGGCTCTTTTGAGCTGAGATATTGAATTTTCAAATTTTGATTGGTAAGAAAGACTTTCATCCTCTACTACGATAATTTCAAACACAAAATTATCGTAGTATAGAATGAAAATTCTAGTCTCGAATTTTTTTGCAAACCAAAATAATAAAGCGATATGCACGACCAGGACTGCCAACTGTACCTCATTTGAGGTCTTAAGTCTATACTACGATAAGTTCTGGTCTCAGACTAGGAGTTTTTGCAAATATGGGAGTTCATATAGGATTCAGTCTTTGTAAAAAGAAAAAAAGGATTTTCTTTGGAATGGCGAAAGTACAAGATTTTTTCATTTTTAGATGTTAGTGAAACTTTTGATTAAAATAACTGTCACTTGAGCGTTTAATCTCTTAAAATTGTAGCTAGAACAATTTACAGTTTATAGACGCTAAAATAAGGTGATCATTGTACTGATTCATATTATTACATAGCAGAATCACTAAGAGTATATAATTCCAACATGCTACTCTCTCTCCTCCTTCGTTATTTTGCTTTCTGCATCCTTTCTTATTATTTTGAGTGATTTACATATATATACGCTTCGCTTTCATATAACAAATGTGAATTGGTGAAATAAACATCTATAGTATAAGGGCATCAATGTACTACTATAATAATACAAAAAAGTGATACTTCCAAACACTCCATAAAACACCTCTTATCAGACATCAATAAAGCAAAAGAGAAATGCTTATGGCTTCCAATAGAGATAATAGAAATATAAAGTTTTACTGCCCTCGAGATTATATCGGAACTGCAGAGATAACCTACAAGTACCTAATGACTTTAGCCGTTTTTCAAAGTGAACTTATGAAAGATACCGCTGAAAATTTATTGACTACTATGTTAATTATGTTGTATTCCCTCTTTTAAAAGGTTTGCCGTTTGACTTTTTCATATCGAAAGGGCTGTTTGAACCAAAAATAAATATCTGCTAATATGTGAAAGCAAAAGAAGCTCAATTTGAAAAGATGAATCAATATTTGAAAAAACGTTGGTGTATTTTAGATATCTAATACTGTCTATAGCGTCATCCACCCTCACGCTCTCTGATAGACTTACGGCATTTTTAAAGAGGCTTTTACAGTGAAATGTGCTCCCAAAGAGCTAGCTAATGAACCATTCTACCTACCAACCTAAGGTTGCTGAATTAAAAATAAGATTGAACTGTAAGATAAAATATAATGAGTGTTTTTTATCATATTTTTTCAAAATGAACCTGACGACATGCAGAGAAATATAGTAATATTAAAAAAACCTTATCTTAGCTGATCGGATATTTAACATGACTTAATATAAAATTTTCTATTTTTGTTTTTTGACTAAATTGTTTTCAAAATTATCATTTACCTGTAACAAAATAGATCCTATTAGAACGTCAGATAGAATATTGTTTTTTTTGAATAAAGAAAGTGTTTCTCCATCATGTTTTCCAACAACATCCTTCCATTTCAAAAAGTAAGTTACGTGCTCCAACAATATCTCCCTTTCCAGTTCTGATAAACCCCATTGAAAAATTAACAGCTGGCAGTTCTGTGTATGACAGCTATACGTGCACATGTAATGCGGTTCGCATTCCAAGAATGGTGGTGAATAGCCGATCGTTTGTTCATCTTAACCAATGATGTCAACACCAATATCGAACAAATTCACTATACGTTTTAGACATCGAATCTTATTTATCTATTGTTCATGACGAAAATTGATTGATGACAATTTTTTTCCTATTTTACTTTCCTTTAATTTTAACCTAGTGCTCGTGAACAACATTTAATATTTCTCATTGTATTCATGAAAAAAAATAAGTAAATCTAAGATACCAGTAACACATTTGGAATATAATTGTTTTTAAGTCAATAATATAAAATTGATTTATTTTTTTGGATTTACCAATCACCGATTAAAGGAAAATCGAATTGTTTCGCATTGTATTTCACATATGAGCTCGACTCGTGTGTCATCTAGTTCGTAACCATCTCTTGAACGATTTTAATCATAGCTTTCAAACATAGTTTCAATTCTTTTTCGTTGTTGTTGTCAGCCATGTTTTGCTTTTTTGGATATTAACTCACTCAGAAGAATTTTATTTGATGCAAATAAATCATAACAAACTTTTTTTCTACTTTTCCTTGGAAATATTGTCATCCGTATAGATACAACGTTTGACAGTATGGCAAGAAAGAAAAATCATAAATAATCCATTTGTTGTAGTTATACTATATATTAATCTCATTGAATATGTCAAAATTTGTCTGAAGAAAGTAAAGAATCATAATATACATACAAGTTTTTGAATAATTGTTGAATGTACAAAGTTGATGAGATGTTATTTTCAATATAATATAGAAAACATTTTATTATCGTATGTGTCGAAACGTGAAAAGATTACTTGGAAAAAACCAATAAAAAAAACAATACGAAAGTTTTCAATTGCATCTGTTGGAATTATTTTTGTCTTTCTTTACGTTACCATGACCATGACTAATGTCAATAAATAAAATATTTTTTTCAACAAGCAGCTGTGCTGGTAATAAAATTCACATTCATTCCCGAAAAAAGATCCACAAGAACAAATATGTGCACAGAATTTGGATACAAGTCACTACCGTACGTGCGCGGTTTTATTCTATTAATTGAATTGGTGTTAGGTATTACTCGGCTTATTCTTTTTTTTGCAACATACGACACGTCATCTCAGAGCACCAATTCATATAGTTCATCGCAAAATTCAACATCACAATTATTCAGGATGAGTCAACAATCGTCTGCTGCGTTTGCTCTTGACTGGATTAGTTCGATTGTGACTACTCTAATGGGTGTTTATGTAATTTTTTTTCTTATTTTAATTGGTTTCTGTGGTTGTACTTGCCAACGTCTACGCAACCTATTTTTCAACAGACCAAATCATCGGTTTATATCAATGACATGTAATTGCCCATGTTATAAAGCACGACCACAACTACGTTTTCAAATTCGGCTCGGTCTCATGAGCTTTTTCATTTTTTTACGCATCCTTGCTATTATTTTGTATGCTACAGACAAAAGTACGGGCAATCCAGGTCAAATAATGGCTGCATGTTGTGCTATTTCGATTGCATTGGTTGCTTTGATTATATGTCTAGATTTTTATCAGTATCGTGTCTGGTGGCATTATCGACCCGATGCAGCGACGAAAAGGTGTCAATGCTGTTGTTGTGATGTACGTCTTCATCCAAGTCATGTTCGTTTTCTTCCTATTCCACTCCTGGGAACTAACCGAAATATGAATGAACTGGGTAATCAACCATGCCAATACACAGCGAATGGTCACTGTCCCACTCTTTCACTTGAGCACGTTGTCATTTTTCATGCGTTCGATTATATGCCGCAACGACGCTATCAACACAACAATGATTTGATCTATATTGCTTTTCATCAAACTACACCTGAAGCAGCTGTGAATATTGCTCGAACAGGTTTTCGTATCAGCAATCAACCACCACAAATGCTCGGATTTGGAATCTATTTTGCACGTTCATTCGAAGCTACAGGAGGCAAAGCTCGCTTTCGCGGTACGTAAGATTCAATGACAATGATTCTCTATCATATAACAAAATTCGTACTTTTTAGGTGCCTTGATTTGTGCACAAATTGAATTGAGACGGGTCTTACCTGTCACTCGTTCTGAACTTCATGAAGTGAGCAATTCTAATCGTTGGTGGAATGATTTCGATACTGTCTATTATGCTCATGAAAGAGAGAATCGTGATGAATTCTGTGTGAAAGATCCGTCACAAGTATTGAAATGGATCATTGTCATGGATGATGATCGTTTACGACGATATGGACTTGATCAAGAATTTAACGACACTTTATTCGGCTGTATTTGAGAGGCGGCTATCGGTGAATTCATATCTGATTCAGATTGTGATTTTAAAAATCATTTTTCAAAAGGAACACTCTGAATATAGTTTTGTCAATATATGAAATTTCATTAACTCGTATTGCCTAATTCAAAGACAATATGCAATAGTTGAATACTAGATTCAAGATTCAATTATCACATCACCGAGATATTTAGACATGCACGATGAGCACAAAAAATCTGAAAGAACATTATAAGTAAAAAGTATACGTTTTTATTCTTTTGACATTGCTAATGAATCACATTTTACAGTTTTAGTGGTTCGTTTATCAAAACTTTGATAATTTCTTATGCGAGATTTGTTTTCCTATTCTTCATTCTTTATCAAAAGCAGACGAAAGTGATGCATCTAAAATGCAAAAGAGAAGAACAATTATTAAAGCAGAACAAAAATAATGAAGGTTAAATAAAAGTTCTGTCATTATTGAAAAAATATAAAAATAAAGAGAACATTCAAATTTTATTTTATTAAATATGCAAAATAGTCGTTATGATTATTTATACAAAGTGTCATTCTTTTCAAAATTTTTCTTCTAAAATATTGTTCACTGCCTTAATAATGACATGAGCCAATGATTTTCCATTTGCTTGTTCAGGTGACTATGATGGATGAGGGCTTAAATTAATATCTTCCTGCGTTAAATGTTTGATAACATCTAGATGAGTATGGAATTATGCACTGTTATGAAATTATTTGATATCTTTTGTACCTGATGATTTCCTTTGTTTTCATAGTTCAATAACATTGAGCTTGGAACAATTTTCACTATAATAGTTGTGATCTATAGTCTTAGATTCAATATATTAGTGTTCAGTTAAATGATTTAATAAAAACAAATAAATCTTTATCGTCTAAAATCATTCGATCATCCGATCGATGTATATTATAGAAAAAAAAGAAAAAAAATGACGTAAGATTATTCGACAAATAACAATTATAAAGATTTATTTATTTTAATTATTTTAATACAGTAGATGTTTCCATCATTATTTAACAAATCTTTGTATTTTTAGTTTAAACATAAAAAAAATTAAATAATTAATAATTTAATCTCTTATTTGAAGTCATAATAGTATTGTTTTAATAGATATTTGTTATACTAAAGACGAAAGATTTGTTTGATTAATTATTCAATAAAATATAATTTTCAGATTGATTAATCATTTTAGAAGATATGATCAACTTGAACATATCTGTGGTTCTGAGCAATGCTATACCACAGATGTTCATGCTTACTTATTTTACTTTAACTTTTTAAGAAGATTATGATTTATTTATTGATACAAACAAATAAAAAACGAATTAGGAATGAGCTCATTATTTTATGGTGTTTCATTATCAAATCTTATTTATTTTACTTAACTTATTTCTATATTATCTCTATTACAGATTCTTTACTATTTGTTAACACAAAATTAATTAAATATTATTTTCTTTTTTTTTTATAAATTTCAAAATAATTACGATTAATTTAAATTTTCATTCAAATAAAATAAAAATATTTTGATGAATATCGAACTTCACTATTTTCTTTACATGTTTATGAAGATAAACTATGGTTTGTGCGAAAATCATTCTTTTTTTTTATTTAAAAATAATTCGCTAAATATTTTAGGCAGCTTCATTATGTAATGATGTCATTAGAATATTTAAGGAGCCCTCCATTCAACTTCGAAAACTCAATTTTTCGAAAAAATATCAAATAAGTTAAGTTTTTATCAACGAAAGATTTGGCGAAGTCTTCTCTTTCAATATATATATATGAATTTTCGAAAAAAGATCAGATTTTCACAGATTTGTCATATAAAACTTTTATTCTACTAACCCTTTTTCTTCGCAGAAATTTTTTTGAAGTTTTTAAAGGTTTTCTGTCTTGAAAAACTGTATTCTCATTTGCATTAATATTAAATCGAACATTTTTATATTAATCAGCATGACAAATGGCGTTAGCAATCTTTATCTTTTATCTTCTTTAAAACAGTTCACCGATATATATTTAACAAAGGGCATGAATAGGTATAAAAGACTATATGAATTAAAATAGCTGACTTAAGATGATTTTATAGTGAATTATAAATCTGTAAGATCATTTAAATGAACTTAAAAGAATCAAGGTGATTTTTTTCAGTTAAAATGATCCGTTATGACTTTGGCAGGTTTGAGTGATCTGTATGACTTAATTTTGAATTTCAACTATCTGGAGAAAGTGAGGGTGCGAGGGTGATGTTAAATAATAGAACTACCACAATTACAATTTCATCCCAGTTATGGAAATCAGTTGATGACTCAAATATCGGCATAGTTAAAATAAAAACAAGTGAAATGAGATAGTCAATAACTATCCAATTTTGATCTATTTAGATTATACCAAAAATAGTAAGCCCTGCATCTTAATTTTGTATTGACTGCTTGGAAAAAATTTCTTATATGATGAACAGACGGAGCGTCTTTTGCGCTATCTTTCTATGCTATTTGGTTACGATTAAATCGACATCATAATAATATTATTATAAAACTTTTTTTATGCAACTCCAGTAGGTATCAATAGTGCATATTATCATAAATGCATATTTTTTTTCATTTTTTCTTTATTTTCCTCTTCTTCTTTCCAAAAACCATGCTATATATATCTGTCTCTCATTTTGTCGTACGTTTAGGTTATGATCTTTGATCCTGTAGATGACGATCTATGGGGAAGGAGGGAGGGAAGCGGGAATGGGTCCACATTTTTGCCCTTATACGTTTGAACACTCTCTTTCAGATCGTGTTTCTCAAAATTCCGATAATAAGAAAGTCGCAGAGGGAGGGAATTAACAGCCCTCCTTATAACACTACATTTAATGTTGATTAAAGCCGTGATTAAATTACGAAACGTACAATCTTACAGATCATGTGACAGACACTGTCAGATGTGGCGTATATAATATTTGCATTAACTACCTTTGCCAAATAAAATTAAACCTTGACGGAACATAGCAAGTTTCATAAAACTTCTCTAGTTATCTTTAATCAGACCTACCTATAAGATTCTTTGGTCGAATTTCAGATATCATTAAATCTTTTACAAGAACGCCATTCCAATGCATCAGTTGTTTAGTTGGAAATTTGAGAATACCGTCTCTAATGATATTGTAAGCACTGTTAAACAGAATTACCGATTTTGTGCTAGAAATTTAAGCGAATCCAGTAAAATGAATCCTTGAAGACTTCTAGAGACTATGTTGAATATAGCCTCAACAACAAGCACAGACTATCTTTACATCTACAGTCTTGACAAACGAGAAACGCTTGTCAGTGATGTCCAAAGACGTGAAAGAACCACGATCAATTACGTCTTGTAATATTATAGGATCACTTCTGAAGAGCCCTCGAAAAGTTATCGAGACCATCCTCAGATGACGGGTGAAAACTTATAAGGAATCTTTTCCGATGGCTTCCAAAAGGTTCTAAAGACAGCCGGTAGGTATCTTTCAAAATATTATAACCATTACTCGTAGATACCTGATAAATATTTCTTGAGCCTATTCCCAAATATCCATGAATAGTTAAGAAGACTATCTTTAGATAACCTTACAAAGTTTTCAGGGCTACTCGTAATTACTTAGCTCTTTTACGGAAGAAGCTTCTTTCGCTTCTTCAAATCGAGCACTATTCGAAAAACTAATAACTTTGTTTTTGTTGTAAGAAGGGTCGAAAGAGAAAAATGAAGAGTTGCTGAGTTATAAAAGTAAGATAAAAAGAGAGGGTAACAAACAGGCTTCATTTTTCTTCTCTCCTTATCTGCCAATAAAAAAAATAAGTAAGCAAGAAGACCTTTCTAAGTAAGCAAGAAGACCTTTTTAAGTAAGAAAAAGTTACCGTTGAAAGATAATTCTTTTACTGTAGAGAGGTCCAACAAAAAGAACATTTTTGTTAGAACATAAAATTATATAATTAGACAGAGTTAGAATCTTAATCCATTTTTATTCAGATTTGATCATACTTTTAAAAAAGAATTATTTAAAAATACTCCTAGTAAATATCTTAGAGAAAAAAATGACTGAATGACATTTTTGAAGTAAGAGTTTGAGATTTGACCCATTTAGATAAGTGGCAACTTTTTTCCGTAAACACTATTTGACTTCAGTATTGAACCGTGAGCGAGATCATATCTGTTGTATATTTACCGTTGGATAGATGAGTGTCAGCAGAATAGATTGAATTCATTTTGACCAGCTGTATTCGGCTTCGCTTGATACAAATTCATGTATCAAATTTTACAAGAAGGAAATAAAAGTATAAAAAGGCACAGATAACTTCGCTCACTATCGGATGACAAAAAATAAAATAGCTTTTTTCTTTTAGTATAGCGCATAGTCACAAAAATCATGGACTGTTATCTCTGGGTGAAAATATAGAAAAACTCAGAAGACTATAATGGCTGTTCGATGCTGAAATCGACAATGTTTATTCGAATAAGACAGCATTTCAAACGCGTTAAGCTCCTAAGAAAAACTATGTAGATTATTCAAAGAAATACAGAAAAGAGTGTTCTGCTCGACAATAGTGTACGTTTCAGTTTTATCTATAAAGCAGTTTATTTAACGAATCAGACATCTAACAAAAAAATGTCACCAGGTGATTCATAACATTCGAGGCGAAGTTATGCCCATGAAAAGTTAGGCGTAGCACACCTGATAGGAGTGGTGTATGATCCTTCTAATCGGTGAAAGTTGTAGATTTTTTCTTTGAAGATTGTATTTCGAGCAAAATCTGACTTTTCGAATTTTGATCTGAAACTTCGCACATACATAGTCCCAGAGAAACTCGATGAAAATTCGAAAAAATATCTTCACTGTAAACATCCTAATTCCATCAAAAACTTTTAAACTTGAGCTGAGACTCTGACATCTTCCTACTAAGTTCCAAGGTTATCTTTGTGTAAAAATTTCAGATCACTCATAAAGTATGCTATATATAACATTTCATAGGTTATTGTCTGGGCATAGACTTGAATCGATGGTTTCAATCACCTTGAGACATTCCATAGTGAGAATGAATAACTGAAAAACGTCTGACGATCTTTTTCTTTCAATTTCTTGTCGAACTGTTTACTTCAGCAACCTATAAAACTTCTTCAATTGTAAATTTTATCATTAGATTTACATTTATTGTGTCATTCTAGCTTCTTCATGTCTACCATTAAAAATGCTCGTATCGCCGTCATTGGCGGAGGATTAGCTGGGCTTTCTTTTGCCAACGCTGCTCAATATAATGGACTAGAGAATATCACTGTGTACGAACAAGCAAAGGAATTTCGAGAAATCGGAGCGGGTGTTTCTCTGACAGAGAACGCTTTTCGCTGTCTCGATCAATACGGTCTGAAAGAGGCTTTACTGCAACTTTCCCATGAACAAAGTGCAGACAATGCTGCTAGATATGGTCGATGGGTCCGACATTATAAGACAGGAGAAGTATTGGCTATCGTAGAACCCTATGGAAGACCCAATCGACGCATACATAGAGCCCACTTGATCGATGTTTTGAAAGCAAATCTACCAAAGGAGATATTGAAGACAAATAAACGTCTTTTGAAAATAGAGAAGAATGGCAACAACGAAAAAGAGTACATCTTACATTTTGCTGACGGAACAAGTGAAACGGCAGATATAGTCATTGGATGTGATGGAATTCATTCAAATGTAAGAATATATTTGGGAATTCTCGACGATCCAGAGTATTCGGGACAAGTTGTCTATCGTGGTCTTCTACGTCCATCGAGCTTACCAAAAGAAACAAACGATTTTCTGGAATTACACTTGACATTCTTTCGTGGTTGCCATAAGTGCATTGTAGTTTATCCTATTGGACAAGGAGAAAATTTTCTTTACAATATGGTTGCCTTCATGACAGAACCACTGAGTGAGTTTATAGTTTTTTTTCCTAAGTAATTTTACGCAAACTCTAGTGGAAACATAGAGGGAATATTTGCCATTTTAAGTATAGTTTCGACTGAAAGCTATTGCAGCTTTTTTAAACATATTTTCTGTGCATATCTAACAGTATTTAAGCTAAGTGAATGTTTTTTGAAAAAAAGAACTGAAAAAATTCAAAATGAGTCACAGAAAAAACAGGTGATGGAGTGAAAATGTTTGCAAGACTAGAATACGACGAAGTTCGTTTCGTTCCAAATATGTCAGATCAACAGGAAAAGTTTCTTAGTCGAAAAAAAACAGTATTTAATAGTCTCTTTTACCTTTATCAAATTTTTAAAACTTTGCTTTTGATTACAGTATCAAAAAATTCGAGGTAAAAATATTTTCTCATGTGTAGAACAGATCCTATGAATTCAGTCTTCTTCGTTTACGTTGATAAGTCATAGTAAAATAAGCCACAAAAATACACATATCTTTGAACGCAGCTTATTTGAAAATTAAAAATCGTTTGTAATCCTAGGTCAATGGCATTCTGAGAGTTGGATGTCCAAAGCACCAGTTGAATCTCTTGAGCAACATGTCAAAGATTGGAATTCACATGTTCAAAATATCGTGACAGCATTGAAAAATACAGCAGAAGGAGGAGAAATTATGAAGCAAGCAGTATATGTTCATTCTCCAACAGAGAAATGGTACGAAGGTGGTGTGGTAATGATTGGAGATTCGGTTCATTCAACTCTACCTCATCAAGGTCAAGGCTGCTGTATGGCTGTAGAATCTGCAGCAGCTTTAGCAGTTCTACTGAAAAATGCGAAAGATACGGATACGCCTGAAATTGTGTTCCAAAAATACAAAGAACTGCGTAAACCTCGTACAGACAAGATTACGGAAACAAGTGTCATTGCTGGACGCAGAATCTTGAACTCCGATCCAGATTTGAATGGACCAGACGACTTCACACGTGAGAAGATCGAACAGAATTGGCATTGGATTGAAAAATATGATGTTCTTGAAGCTGTAAAAACTATTTTATAAAATTCTACTGTGTGAAACAAATAAGATAAATGTAAATGTCTCTTCTAAGAAAAGAGCTCCATCAAATATTGTCGAAAAATGCCACGATTATAATTTGTAGAAGCTGACAAACATTGAGAATAATAAAACTGTCAACACAAAGATGCGTAACAGTAGAAGTTCATGTAGAGCATTTTAAGGGAACAAGTGCCTGCCTGATTCCACAAGCGGCGCTTGTAATGCAAGAAAAGAGTACTAGAGTACATCTGTAGGTCAAGATGGGTTTTGTTTGAGGAATTTGTGCATGTGCTGCCGTGAAGATTTTTCCAATTCTACTTGTATGTGAAAGAATATTGATGCGTCACATCTGCAGATGTTTAGAGTTCAGTTTGTTCATGACTGTGAAGTACTTTATGTTACTCTCAGTGTAGCTTTACTGTCTCTTCAATCCTTCCTACTTTCGATACATGATAGGAAAAATCTATATTCATGGCCTAATTAGTTTATTTGTCTTGATGACATAACCTATTGTTCATTTTGGAAGAAAATCGTTCATTTGGCAACTTTATATTAGATCTTTGATTGTAATTCCTATATGCTAATTATGTATTTTAGACATGCGGTAGTACTCAGCGTTGCCCGAGATACCGCCATACTGAAAACTAAACATGTCAAAAAACGACAGAAGATGTAGAGAGAGGATGCTGAGGACCTTTCCATCTATTACTACTATATGTCCCGCCGTGCATACACTTACATCTATGCTTAATAAAGGAAGATATTTATATGAACAAGAAATAAAGAATAGAAAAGAATGATGATAACTAATAGATTTTTAGAATCTATTTCTCTTCGTAGATGTTAAATGTCAGTTGTTTGATAATTCATATCAAATTTCTTTAGAATCTTTCATGAACATATCAACAATTTTTTTTTACTAGAATTAATTCAATATTTATTTGATGGTCTAGTTCAATTTTAATTATTATTTAAAATATAATTTGTTTTTTTACAAAATAATATTCTTATTCATTGAGACATTTGTATCTCTTACATATTTAAAATTATCTTTTTTCTTTGTTTTGTTAGATGTTTTTATATTAATTTCTATAATGCTGTTTCTTAAAAAAAATAATAATACTTTTTGAAAAACTATATTAACTACTTAACAGTAAATTTATTATATGATCGAATAATACCACATATATTGTAAAAACATATAATCTTTATTGTGAAGTTATATTGAACATATGAATTTTTTATTATAGTAATAAAAGATTTTATGTAAAATATTTTTTCGAGTTTTCATTAATTTTTTATTTTGAAAAATTTTTGTAATTGTAATTATTTCTCAACTAGATTCACATATTTTCCAATGTGCACAAATAATCAGTACATTGAGTATTTATACGATGTGTTATAGAGCATGTATTAGTCTGTTTTTTTATTCCTTAGAATGCATATCAATTTTCGTCTTTTAGTTTGTATTCTATCTCTTTATTTCAATTGTTTGGATTTTATTCTAAAAACATAAATTTTCAATCGTGAATATTCATCTCATAAAAACAGGTTAGATATATACATTATATACATCGAAAAACAAATATAACATGAATTGTGATGTTTAGCTATATATTAAACATTGCATAAAAACTCGAATTATTTAAAATACATAAACTAAATATTCATTATTATGATTCTCATTTTTATACATGTTTAATCAGACTTGACGAACTATTAAGTCAAATATTAAAATTTATAAATGATCTAGTAAATATTATCGAAAAATCATATTTAATCAATATGAATATTTTGTCTTATAATAGAATATACTTCTATAGTTGCATCATTTGTAAGCAGCAAGAAGATCATTTAATTGAGTTGGAATTTGAACCTTTTTTTGTACAATTATGAATACTAATAGTTAAATATTTATGACTTATGAAAATTAAACGGATGATAAGAATATGAAATAAATAATTTTTGATTTCATATGAAACTTTGATAAAAGATAAAAATATTTTATGTAATCTATTGAAAAATAATTTTTGAAAATCGATTATTAATAAATTAGATAAATTTTATAGTATTGAATATTTATTTATTTAAAGAATAATTTTAATACATATTAAAAAATAGATTTTGTTAATGCACTATAAAAACTTGTAAAATCATTTTCGAATTCACGAACAAATATATCATAACCCATTGTATCATCATTACGAGCAACTAATTGTAAAACCTTTTCTACACAAGATTTAAGTAATATTTTGTTTTCTGGTTCACAATAATATGCTTCTAATTCTTGTTGAGTACATACTCTGCTCATTAATGATCGTCGAAATTTTCCTCGACTACTGGCACCTGGATTATAACGAAGAGCATTTTTATATGGTCTTTGTACTTCATCACTATCTCCAAGATTGTAGAATGATTGAATTAAACTTCGACATTTTGGTGAATATAAATTAGATAATATTGTACCTGGACGTTTAATACATTCATCTGAAACTTCATCTTTTCTGATAAGATAAAATATATGATGACGTTGTTCAGGACAACATTCTCGTATAATTTCACAACTTCTTGCATGATATGTACGAATTTGTAAAGTTGATGGATGTTGAATATATTTCATAGATAATTCAACCCAAGTTTTAGCATCATTTTCTATTCTCGTTGAATTAATATTACCATATACATTAATAATACCAACAATAAGAAGTAGAAATAATTTTATATACATTTTTATTAATTGAACTAGAAAAAGAATTCTATTGATTATAGATATATAAGGAAAATATATAATAAATTTACTTGATTTGAATAACGAAAATGATTCATAAAATATGTTTAAACTATGAAGATATTTATATAAACAAGAAACAAAGAATAGAAAAGAATGATGATAACTAAATGTGATGAGAGAGAATCTATGTTTTTATTCTCGAATGAAATACATTTGAAATAGTAATCGATTGAAAGAAAGAAAAAGTCAATACATACATGATAATATATCAGTCGATCGAAGATTATTTTCTTTAGTTAATATAGACGAAAAGTACATAACCATCTAGGGAAAAGAATGTAAGAGAAAAATCAAGCAATAAGTTCTTTTCGGACATTATTTTATTTCAATAAATCAAATTATATTAGAAATATATTTGTTTCTGAATTATAATCAGACATTTTTGCTAATTTTTAAGAAAATATTTTACTTTTAATATTTGTTAATTAATTAAATTATTGAGTAGAGTACAATAATAATATACAAAAAATTAAGAAGACAAAATTAAAATGAATAATCGAAAAAGATTGATATAAAAACATACAATTAAACTATTTTATTGGTGCAATATGATGAATAATATCGAAGTAATATAATATAATATGAGGGATAATTTGATATGAGTTTTTTTTTATTTTGAAATTCATAAATACTAGAATTTATTTAAAAGTAATTATTATTGAAAGCTTTGACATATACTCATGTAAAAAAAAGACATCGAAAGACGACTGCCGCTATAGCTACTATTTTCTGGTCGTTATTTAGGTAAACCTTGTCGTAACAGATGAACTGCAAGTGCTATTTAATTTTAAAATCTTTTATTTATTGATTTATTTATAATTAAGTAACATTTTGTCTTTATTTTAGATCAAATAAAGTATTAAAAAAAATAATTAGTATTCTATCTATTTAAAGTATTGTTTTTCATTTCTTTAGGTATGTCTTATACTTACAAACGAATGGTAAACATTATTTCTGTTTGAAAATATTTTATTTATTTAGATTACATTTATTGTAATAATTCAATCGTAAATATTTTTTTTCTATTAAAGACTTAATAAATAATTAAAATAATTTGTAAGTGCTATATTTTCTTCTAAACAATGCTATTTTTTTAAATATTTATATTAATTTTATTGTAGTATATAAATAGTAAGTATATTTTCTGTTGAAAATAAATCTTATTTATTTATTTATAGTTTAATATGTTTTTTTCTCTATTATACAGATAAGCAACTTCTTTCTCGAACAGCGTAAAACTGCGTGATTGGCACTAATGGTTGTTAGAATAGCTCGCCGTTTTTCACTGTTCAAGGTGATTACAGGTGTCATTTGAGACGGCTCAAATGATGAATCTGAATAGAGAAAACAATATTAGAAATAGGAATTTAAGAGTCGTTTTTTGCAGTTTAACATAAGCAAAAAATGTATTTGTTGAGAAAGGATCCTACTTATTCATAATATATCAATGTAGTTAACATTTATTTCTGATGTTTTGAATTTTAACTGTAACACATGAGAATATCGCCACAAGTAATATTGCTATCATTTTTACACATTCCAATTGAATGAATAAATGAAGTTTATAACAGACATGGTCAAGGAAACCTGGTATACAAACATATGATACCTGATGAGATATACTGATCTATGCGACAAAATATTTCAAACAAGAGAAGTTAATGATAATTAACTTTTTTATATAATTAAAATAAGGATTTAAGTCCACAATCACTATAGAAAATATTCTTTATGTTACTTTATCGTATCCTTCACAATATACATATAATCAATAAGTAATCATAGCAATATATATAGGACTTATCTAATACGTCATGTTAAGAACTGTGTCACTTTTAAAATATTTACTTGATTGATTTTACAAAGTACAACAAAAAAAAATTGATTCAATATTTTATCTTTAAAAAAACTCTTCGATACTAATAAAATATTGAATTTATTCAAAATAGTTTATACATATTATTAATGAAAATAAAAAATAAATAATTCTATTTGATTTTAATTAAACATAAATGCTTGACTCAATGCCTCTATTTAATACGAAAATATAAATTAAAATAATCTTCTTCAAAAATTGTTGTTGAATTCATGACAATAGTAATTTATTGAAGATTTATAAATAATTCTTTAGCTTATTCTCAAATATTAAATACATGTTTACTTTTAATAAGTGATTGTAGACATATATTATATATATAGTTGAAGTACGATAAAATTTTTTATAAGATTAATTAATAATGATAATAAATATGGTTTTGAATTAATATTTCAAAAAGATCTCATTCACATATAAAAATTCGTAATAGTGAAATAATAATTATTAATCAAGGTTTTTTTTTGTACACTATCATCAATGTGTGCATTGGGCATCTCTCTATAATCGTCGAAAAGAAAGCAAAAACAATCCGTGCGTATGTGTCATATGATATGTCGTAAATGTATATTTTTTTTGTAAGATACTTGGAAAAAAATATTGCTCGGTTAATGAAGCATGACAATAAGTAAATGATAAAAAAGGAAGTAATATTGCACAACAGCAAAAAACAACAACGTATTCAATTTAAAATTAATACAGTGTTTTATCAGGTAATAACGAAGAAAAATAATCAATCTTTTTATTTTAACTTTAAATATTATTTCACTTTGATAATACATAAGATTTTAAAGTTACTTTTATAATCGAATTAATAATATGTACAAATTGAAACAAATGATTGGCGGTCTCATCAATAGAAAGAAGACCAAAGATATACACAGTTCATCTAAAAATATTGATACGAATACAAGACTATTACAACGCATAAATAATTGTGCCGTACAAAACTTCGTAATAATCTGGCTCGACAGCAGCATCGATGAGGTCAAAAATGTTGATTGTATCAATACAATTTCCAAATTACGGGAAGTTGTGAACACAATACATACATTCACTAATGTAGACGAATGTGTTAACTTCATTAGTGACATTAAAGAAGAAAAAACATTTATAATATCGTCGGGCACACTTGGACAAACAACAGTACCCGTTGTTCACGAAATGTCACAGGTCAGTGCAATCTATATTTTTTGTGAAAACAAAGCTCGTCATGAGTTATGGACAAAAAATTGGTCAAAAGTCAAAGGTATCTTCACAGACATTAAACCAATTTGTAAAGCACTGAAACAAGCTGCTCATGAATGTGATCAGAACACCATTTCGATGAGCTTTTTAGCCACAAATGGTGATACAACAAATAAAAATCTTGATCAACTCGATCAATCCTTTGTGTATACGAAAATACTAAAGGAAATTCTTTTAACAATCGATTTCGATCAACAGCATAAAAAAGACTTTATTATCTACTGTCGGAAACAATTTATCCATAATAATAAAGAACTGAAAAATGTCGAGAAACTTGAACAAGAATATTGTAAACAGCTACCAATCTGGTGGTATACTTATCCATGTTTTCTTTATTCTATGGTAAGTCGTGCTTTACAAATGATGGAAGTGGATCTCATTGTAACTATGGGCTTCTTCGTTAGAGATCTTCACAAGCACATTGAGCAGCTTCACTATAAACAATATGCTGAACTTACTCATTCGAATACATTTGTCGTATATCGTGGTCAAGGTCTCTTGCAAACAGATTTTGATAAGTTATTCAAGACACAAGGTGGACTATTATGTTTTAATAATTTCTTATTTACCAGTACAAATCGACAAGTGTCTCTTCATTTTGCTCGTGAAACAATGGAAACTTCTGATTTGGTGGGCATTTTATTCGTCATGAAAATTGATCCATCCATACGCTCATCACCTTTTGTCAATGTTCGCGATATTAGTTGTTATCAAGGTGAAGAAGAAATTCTCTTTTCCATGCATTCAATTTTCCGAATTCTAGATATGAAACGGATGGATAATAGGAATAATCGTTTCTGGGAAGTGAAATTGGCACTAGCAAGTGATAATGATCCAGATTTATATAGTTTAACTGAACAAATACATGACGAGACATTTCCAGATGCAAAAGGATGGGATCGACTGGGTAATTTATTAATTAAAGTTGGACAGTTTGACAAGGCTCAAGAGGTGTTTGAAATCATGCTTCGTCAAAAGCATGATAAGGATGAAAAAGCACATATTTATCATATGCTTGGAATGATCAAGGATGCTCAAGAAGAATATGCACAAGCAATTACATATTATGAAAGATCAATTGCAATCAACCAGAATATTCTTTGTCCAACACACTCTGATTTAGCTGCTTCATACAATAATATTGGTTTGGTGTATAACAAAATGAGTGATTATTCAACAGCACTTTCATATTATGGAAAAGCATTTGAAATCGACCAAAACAATCGTCCTCAAAATCATCCTGATTTGGCTATGTCTTACAATAATATTGGTTTGGTGTATAACAAAATGAGTGATTATTCAAAAGCACTTTCATATTATGAAAAAGCATTTGAAATCAACCAAAAAACTCTTTCTCAAAATCATCCTGATTTGGCTATGTCTTGCAATAATATTGGTTTGGTATATGATAATATGGGTGATTATTCAAAAGCACTTTCATATTATGAAAAAGCACTTGAAATTCTACAAAAAATTCTTCCTCAAAATCATCCTGATTTAGCTACTTCTTATGGAAATATAGGTGGTGTGTATGTCAGCATGGGTGACTATTCAATAGCACTTCCGTGTTATGAAAAAGTACTTGAAATAGAACAAAAAACTCGTCCTCAAAATCGTCCTAATTTGGCTACTTCTTACAATAATATTGGCTCTGTGTATGATAGAATGGGGGATTATTCAAAAGCACTTTCATATTATGAAAAAGCACTTGAAATTCTTCGAAAAATTCTTCCTCAAAATCATCCTTATTTGATTTTGTCTTTTAGTTATATGAGTAGTGTGCATGACAAGAAGGATGATTATTCGAAAGCACTTTCAGAATGTTGACATATTATAAAAACGAAATTGTAATTATGTGTGTATTTTATTTTTTCTATTTGAAAAAAAAGATTTGAAAAAATAGAATAGATTATTTTTTGTTATTTAAAGAACACACTGGGTCAATGCTCTACCGATAAGATAACTCATAGATATACATACACATATACAGTTTATGCCCATTGAATTTATAGCCTTCGAGTTTTTTTTTATTAATATACGTCTTTCAACTATTAACCTAATATATATAGGAAGAAAGTCCGCCATGCACCGCATATTTTGGTATATTTACATTGAACACCAAATACAGTTAAAAGTATAAAAAGCGTATCAGAAAAAATGACATATTTTGTTTTGCCGAATTTCGGGTATCCATACTGGTATAGCATCTTTTATTTCGCATATATCACTGCTTAGGTAAATGATAAAATGTTGAATTTTTTTCCAAAAATGCGCCGTGAAAAGCTCTACAAAAGCTGCATGATCGAATTCTTTTTTTATCTACTCTAATGGTTTTTCTAATACTCAAAATGAAACAGCTTACATAGAAGTACATTTGACGAAAAGCATCACTTAATAAATTCTTATTAAAATAGTTTTTATCCAGATATAAACCTGAAAGAAACAGCAGAAAATTCTATGATATAGTCTGCCATTTTCTATCGTGTAAATTTTCCTCATACTACAACATCTAAAATATCCACTCGATTGCTTGAAACTTGTTAGTCTTACTTTGCTTATTATCAATGGAAAGAATATATTCGACTTGTTAATATAAAGTGAATTATTCAAAAAACTTGTTGGGATGACTAGAGAATATTGTAGAGAAGGAAATGAAGTACTACATTAAATCATATTCGTATCATACGCACAATCGAGCAGACCACAGGAACGCTAATAACCAGCTGTGAACTAATCTCTTTTGATTCACTGTAAAAAGTTCTAAGAGAAAATTAAAGTATCCAGTTTTTTTTACATAGTGATCGTCTAGGACAATATTATTACATTTTGTATGTGTTCAGTCAGTGGTGATTCTCAATACAGAACTGAACAGATACTAATAGATGATGATTAAATCAGATTCAGTCGAGGGTCGAGCAAATCGAACTGACAAGCATTACTTACTATTTTATCAAAATGTTATGTGTTATATTAAGTTTCTTCGATTCTTCCTTTTCTTTTCTTTCTCTTCCTCTTTAATATGTTATAACTACTATTTCTCTTTTACTGTTCTTATCATTGTAAGTACTTTGAAATATAACAGAACAGAAAAACGCTGCACACGTGTCATCTTGCTTGTGCTTATACGTGTGCAAAGGGTTTTTTTTGCGTAAGACGAAGTATAACACCTAGCGAAGCGTTTTTTTGCACAGAAACAAAAAGGACAATTTATACAAAAGTATAAAAAACGATTTTTATTCTTTTTTTGCAATTATTTCATTGATTTGAATTCTCGTACTATCTTGATGGTATCGGCTGCTACACTTCCATTACTGACCACAGCAGAGTACAAGGAAATTTATAGTTCAATTCGTACTCGCTATCATGGTCGAGAAAATGCTCGAGCGTGTATTTCAGAATGTTTGTCTCAACTGGCGTTACCAGAACAAAGAGGCCTTCATGTTTTGATTATCGGACCCGGTACGGGAGATAACGAGCTGAAATTGCTGGCTTCACATAGGATAGATCATTTAACAGCAGTGGAGCCTAACCTCGAATTAATCGATGGACTCGAAATGAATTTACGTGCGTCATCAATGTTTATTAAGAAATGGAATATTGAATCAACAACCATTGAATCTTATCTTATAAATAATAATCACAGTGATGGTCCTTTCGATATTATTTTCATGCTCCACTCAATATACTATCCTTCCTCTCGTGGTGATGTACTTTGTCAGGTTCGTTCTCTTCTTCGACCTCATATTGGTCAGCTCATCATGATTGTTACAATTGGTTGCTATACTGAAATTACGAACAAATATATACCTTCATCAAAGCATAGTTACAACGCAGATGACCTTGACCACGATCTTCATGATGTCAATATTCCATTCGTACGTCATATGAATAATGTGACATTAGATTTAACAGGTATTAAAGGTGATGATAAACTTCAATGGGTTTTTGCCTCGTTCTTTTTGGCAGTGAATGTAGCTTATGCTGACCATAATCTCGCAGCAGAGGTTGCCGAAGATTTAATTAATATGGCCAATACAACCAAGGATGGTAAAATAGAGATTAACTACCGAGAAGATGTATTCGTCATTCGACCAGTTGATTAAAATGCCACTATAGGAAAACTTCTATTAGTGAACTCCCCTCCTGCATGATCACCTCTTTATTTTGCACGTGAACGCATTTTTATAGTTCCTATTGTGTATATTCACTTAAACAATGTGAAAAACCATAGAAGGCACAATCTTGAACAAAACAATGATTAGTAACAGAGGAAAAAAAGCAAATCTGATTGGTTCCATATTTTATAAGGATAAAGAAAGTTAGAAGATTAACAAAGAGAGAAAAATATTTTTGATAACTATCAATAGTATGTATAAAATATAGTATCTCGTCATGAACTTAATTTAGAAGAAAAAATGAATTTAATTCAAGATAAAGTAAATGGATTGTGTCGTCAACAATTAAAAGAAAAATTTCAAGTATCATTAGGTGTTGTATCCAACATTTCGCAGAGACCAATTGTAACAGGAAAGTGACGAGACGATTAATTATCAAATATGCAGGGTATATCAAACTTATAAGCCCCCTATGCTATATACAAAAAAAATGAATATTGTATTTTCAAAAGAGATCTAATTATTTATTTCATATGCTCGTTAGATACATACATCTATATAGCACATAGATATGTGATCATTCTTAATCCTCATCGTCTATGTACACGAAAAAAATGTATGGGACGAAAAAAGTGTAGTCTCATATTTATAGGCTTCCTTTTCGTTCCTTTTCTTTTTTGTTCTCGACTCTTATCCGCTTTGAATACTTCGTGTCCATTTTTAATCGTTACAGTGTACTCTACTTATTGACAATAATTTCAACTGTATTCTCTACAACAATAATGGAACGAAAATCTGGTAGCGTTGATATTAAGAAGAACATGATCCTTTTACATAATATTGCTTTATCTCAAGATTAAATTTCTCGTCCATGTATTTGTCAAACTATTCGTAAATTCGATGAACGTCATATGGTGGCTAGGTAGAGCATAGCAAAAGTAGTGGCAGTGGCATTTTTTTACTCTGTAGTAGGCTTGGAGAAATTTTCTTTTTATACAGGCAGATAGAGAGAAAAAAGTTCTATCTTCCTGTGCTATTTGATCATACATCAACTGAAATTATAATATTAAATAGAATGTGAAAGTCATTTTTGCACGATGTGCGCTGGTTGTAATCAATGATAATTTATTTATGAACACGTTTTATTTTCTTTTTTCCTCGTTTCTGTGATATATATTCACCAGTATATGTAGAGATAAGAGAGCTACATAGTTCCTTATTGTGATGCGCATGTTAACATTGTTTGTCTTTACTCCAGATGAATATGGAAAATTTTCGATTTTACATTAAAGTGCGTATAGCACTTGGTATCCAACCAACAAATATCCACAATGAATTATGCACTGTTTTCGGCAATGGAGCACCGTCGTTTAGGATTGTGGTGAGATGGTCTAAGTGGTTTTGTGAAGGCCGAAAAGAGATTGAAGATGAGCCACGAGCTGGAAGGTTTATTACGTAGGCGACATCCATAAATATTGAACTCATTCAAAACATTATCAATGATGCTCCACATGTCACAATTGAAGAATTGTAAGTGCAAACTGATCTTAGTCATGGTACTATTCAAAGAACAATCTTCGATCACCTAAATCTTAGAAAAATTACCACGCGATATGGTTACAGATGATGAATTCTGGTTTATTCACATACAGATTGGTCGAAAATCATCAACTTCTGCGAGAATTGGTTATTTATCAAGAAAAAAAGAATAGAATAGAATAACAGATCAGTACGTTAAAATACATATCAGAACAGAAAAACAATAAAATATATTCGTGAATCATTTGACTTAATGGACGAGAGTTACGACTTGTACACAGCCAGTACTCTGAAACACTGTTACTGATAAATATTCGAAATTTACTCGAAAAAAATTCGCTGAAACAACTCTCGCGATATTGGTTTTCGCTACTTTACTTTTCGCTTATATGAACTTTCGCTGAAATATGGTGTCGCCATTTTGTTTTTTGCTGATATTTTTTCGCTAAAAAGACGTTCGCTCATCAGTTTTTCGATGAAAGGACACCATATCTCTTGATCATCTTGATTCGATTCTCCGTGTAATCTGAATTTCTTGAGATATATTTGTACACAAAGTCATTGCTTTGCAAAATCGAATAATATTTAGTAGTAGGCGAACATAAATTCAGACAAAACTTCAGAAGCAGAAAGAAATTCCAAAAAGTAGGGAATGATAATTAAAACGTATTTGTCATTAAATATAAAGATAAAATAAGTGCAATATAATTGAGTAGTAGAAAAGACGTCGACAGACAAAAAATGACACTACATCACTCACATCTATTAGAGACTTCTAATGAAGTCTGCTCTTATCTCAAATGTTAATAACATAAGTGTATCTAAACTTTGTGTATTTACGCTCAGAGCGAGTATCAAACGATTTTCATCACCACGGCAATAGTTGTCCTCCACTAGTTATCTGGTTATTATTCAATGGGCCATCATAGTATACTGTTGCATTCATAGACACAATCACGTTGATCGCATTTGTAGCACAAACATATACTATTGCTGAATTCGTAGCTGTTACATTCGCAACAGCCGAACATGATGATTGATTCATATATACCTCTGAATTCGTAGCAGTGATCACGGCTTCCTGTGTTGAACAAACATCATGAATTTTGCTACCATTGCTGATAGAAATACTCAGCACATTCGGACAAGATAGCCCCATTCCATAAACGATCGTCGTGTTAGTACTGGTGACATGTACTTCCTCACTGGCACAAAAATTCACAACCGTACCTCCATTAGTCGCATTAATAAACGCTTTCCGTGGGCAGGGCCATGATACGTTCATCATAATAGTAGTAGAATCAGTCATCTCAATATTTAACTGGTCTTTTACACAAAGACCTGAAATTTTGCTGTCATCCATACCAACGATAAATGCGCGCGATGGACATACTACTGTTGAATTAATGTTAACAATTGATGACAGTTTGCCTGTAATATTCAATTCACTACGTGCACAAATTTGAGATATAGGAACAGTGCTCATATCATCAATTACAGTCTGAACTGGGCATGGCCATGTTTCATTAATCGAAATATTTGCCGCATTCATAGCAGCAATGTTCAGCTCATAAAGTCCACAAATACCAGCTATCTCTGTATCATTGTAACCAATAATAAAAGTATTGTTTGGACACACTGCTGTTGAATTAATAAAGATTTTAGATGAGTTACCACCTGTAACACGCAATTCATTCATGGCACAAATATCATACATTGAAATATTGCTCGTATCATCAATCATAGTCTTGTTTGGACATGGCCATGCTTTATCAATCAAAATGTTAGCTGAATCGCTCGCATAGATCATCAATGTATCCATTGCACAAATGCCATTAATTTGCGTATTATTCCAACCGTTAACCGAAGTATACACTGGGCAGACAACCGTTGAATTAACATAAACTTGCGACGATTTGCCACCTGTGATGTTTAGTTCCTTCGATGCGCAAATACCAGAAATAGCAATACTGCTACTGTCATCAATCACAGTCTTAATCGGGCATGGCCATGTTTCATTAATCGAAATATTAGCGATATCCGCAGCAACAATATTCAGCTCAATGAGTGCACAAATATCAGAAATTTTTGTGTTTGAGTAACCCTCAATCGTAGTATAGCGTGGACAAACCATTGTTGAATTAATATAAAGTTTAGACATTGGACCACCAATGACTTGTAATTCATTATTCGCACAAATATGATACATTGAATTATTGCTTGCATCATTGATTACCATTATGTTTGGACAGGGCCATGTTTCATTAATCGAAACCTTAGCTGAGCCGTAAGCATCAATGCTCAGTAGATCAAGTGCACAAACATTAGTAATTGTTGTGTCATCGAAACCATGAATAAAAGTATTGCTTGGACACACTACTGTTGAATTGATATAGAGTGTTGACATTTTGCCACCAGTAACTTGCAATTCATTCACAGCACAAATATGATAGATTGGGATATTGCTGACACTATCAATTACAGTCTTATATGGGCATGGCCATGTTTCATTAATTGAAATAATAGCATGATCGGTAACCATAATATTTAGTAAAGATTTTGCACAAATATTAGAAATCTCAGTTTGATCAGAACCAACAACAAAAGTGTTGATTGGACACGTCACCGTTGAATTTATATCAAGTTTAGATAAATGTCCACCTGTAATATTCAATTCATTGTTGGTACACAAACGAGCAATAGGAATAGCGCTCATATCATAGACAGAAGTCTTATCTGGACATGGCCATGTTTCATTAATTGAAATACTGGCATGATCGATAACGGTGATATTCAGTAGAGATTTTGCACAAATATTAGAAATCTCTGTGTAACCAGAACCTGTAATGAATGTGTTAATTGGACAAGTTATCGTTGAATTTACATCGACTTTAGATGATTGTCCACTGGTAATATTTAATTCATTGAAGGCACAAACATGGTTAATTGGAATGTCGCTCATATCATAAACAGCAGTCTTATCTGGACATGGCCATGTTTCATTAATTAAAATGTTGGC
>JAJEKB010019189.1:72874-128472 GCA_022393335.1 Macrotrachela quadricornifera
TGATTGAAGGCACAAACATGGGTAATTGGAATATCGCTCATATCATAAACAGCAGTCTTATTTGGACATGGCCACGTTTCATTAATTGAAATGTTGGCATGATCGATAACAGTAATATTCAGTAGAGATTTTGCACAAATATTAGAAACTTCTGTCTGATCATAACCTGTAATGAATGTGTTAATTGGACACGTCACCGTTGAATTTACATCGACTTTAGATAATTTCCCACTGGTAACATTTAATTCATTAATAGCACAAACATGAGTAATTGGAATGTCGCTCATATCATAAACAGTAGTCTTATTTGGACATGGCCATGTTTCATTAATTGAAATATCACTATGATTGGCAGCTTTTATATTCAATTCATCTTTTGCACATATATTGGAAATCTTAGATTCATCTGTACTATTGACAACCGTTGTTTTTGGACAAGTCGATGTTGAATTCATATTGACGATAGAGTGTTGGGTGCTTGTGATATTCATTGTGTTTATTGCACAGATGGCTGCTATCTTGGTTGAATTTATGGCATTAACAGTAGTAGATTTTGGACAAATGGATGTGGAATTTACATTTACAATCGATGATTCCGATGCCGTTACTATCATTTGATTCTTGGCGCAAATGTTTGAAATATTTGCTTGATCCATGCTAGTCACTATAGTGCTCTGAGGACATGATAATGTTGAGTCCATGGAAATGTTAGATGATTGTGTACCTGTGATATTCAATTGAAATGTTGCGCAAATATCAAAAATCTGTACTGTATCGAAACCGTTAACCGTAACTGTTGCTGCGCAACATTTGTGTGAATTGACATAAAGCTTAGCTGATTGACTGGCTGTAATGTTCATTGTGTCACTTGCACCAATGTTCGAGATCATTGTCTTATCTTTACCTTTAACAATGGTTGTTTTTGGACAGTTTGATGTTGAATTCATGGTGATAATGGAGTTGTGTATGCCTGTGATATTCATTGTATCAATTGCACAGATAGCTGAGATATGAGTTGAGTTAGCTCCATTGATAGTTGCTACTTGTGGACAAATCGCGCTTGAATTAACACTAAGTATTGATGATTCTGATCCATTTATAATCATTTTAGTACTTGCACAAATCTTTGAAATATTTGTTTGACCCATACCAATAACTACAGTCGTTTTTGGACATGATATCATAGAATCGATATTAATAATGGATAATTGGCTACCGGTGATATTCATTTCATTAACCGCACAAAGATTCAAAATTTCCGTTGTGTCATAACCAGTCACAGTAACATACTTTGCGCAATACTTCGATGGATTGGCATAAAGTTTAGATGATTGAAGACCTGTAATATTCATCGTTTCACTTGCAATAATGTCTGAAATCTGAGTATGATCTGTGCCATTCACAATAGTTGTTTTGGGGCAAGTTCCAGTGAAATTGATGTTAATCATAGAGTTTTGTATGCCAGTAATATTCATTGTATCAGTTGCACAGATGGCTAGAATTTGAGTTGAGTTCATAGCATAAATATTAGTCACTTTTGGACAAATCAATGTCGAATTAACACTCAATATAGATGTGTCTAATCCAATTATTATCATTTCATTAGTTGCACAGATGTTCGAAATATTTGTTTGGTCCATACCAATAATTAAAGCTTTTTTCGTACATGACAATATTGAATTCATGGAAATTAATGATGAATGTTTACCGGTGATGTTCATTTCATCTGTTGCACAAACATTAAAAACCTGTACTTCATCAAAAGCATTTACCGTAACTGCTTTTGCACAACACTGGATTGAATTGATATAAAATCTAGATGATTGTTTGGCTGTGATAACCATTGTTTCACTTGCAGCAATATTAGAAATCTCAGTGTGATCAATACCGAGAACAACAATTGTTTTGGGGCATATCGAGCTGGAATTGATATTAATCATAGAGTTTTGTATGCCAGTAATATTTATTGTATCAGTTGCACAGATGGCTGAAATTTTAGTTGAATTCATAGCATTAATATTAACAAGTTTTGGACAAATCAGTGTCGAATTAACACTCAATACAGATGAGTCTGATCCATTTATTATCATTTCATTAGTTGCACAAATGTTTGAAATATTTGTTTGACCCATACCAATAACTATGGTGTTCTTAGTACATGACAATATTGAATTCATACTAATAACAGATAATTGATACCCTGTAATATTCATTTCATCCACCGCACATAGATTTAAAATCTGTGCGCCGTAATAACCATTTACTGTAACCTTCTTCGAGCAACATTTTTTTGAATTCATGTCAAGTTTAGCTGATTGACGACCTGTAATATTTACTGTTTCAGTTGCAGCAATGTTAGAAATTTCAGTGTCATCTATACCATAGATGATCGCTACTTTTGGGCAGATTGACGTTGAATTAATATCAATAATAGAGTTTTGTATGCCAATGATATTCATCGTATCGGTTGCACAAACAGCTGAAATCTTAGTTGAGTTCATAGCACTAATATTAGCTATTTTTGGACAAATGGATGTCGAATTAATATTAACCACTGATGATTCTGATGCATTTATAATCATTTGAGTAATTGCACATATGTTTGAAATATTTGTTTGGTCCAGAGCAGTAACAACAATTTTATCGGTACAAGACAATATTGAATTCATACTAATAACCGACGATTGTCTACTTGTTACATTCATTTCATCGATTCCACACAGATCTGATATCTGTACTGTATCATAGGCATTGACAGTGATTTTCTTTGGACAACACGTTGTTGAATTAACGAAAAGCTTTGATGATTGGCTGCCCGTAATATTCATCATTTCACTAGCTACAATGTTATAAACTTGAGTTTGACCTGTACCATTGACGACAGTTGCTTTTGGGCAGACCGCAGCTGAATTGACATTAACAATAGACTGTTGCGTACCAGTGATATTCATTGTATGAATTGCACAAATGGCTGAAATTTTAGTTGATTCCATAGCATTAATGTTAGCAGTTTTTGGACAAATCGATGCTGAATTAACACTCAGTACAGAGGATTCCGATCCATTTAATATCATTTCATTAGTTGCACAGATATTGGAAATATTGGTTTGACCAATGCCAGTAACTACGGTTTTCTTAGCACATGATAATTTTGAATTTATAATAATGACAGATGACTGTTCACCTGTGATATTCATTTCATCCGTGCCACAAAGATCTAAAATCTGTACTGTGCCATATGCATTCACTGTAATTCTGCTTGCACAACAGCTTGATGGATTAATCGAAAGTTTCGCTGATTCACGAGCTGTAATATACAGGGTTTCACGTGCTCCAATACTGGAAATCGCGATTTCATCTGTCGCATCAATAAAAGTTGCTTGCGGGCAAGTCGATGTTGAATTCATACTAACAATCGAATGTTGGGCAGCAGTAATATTCATTGTATCAATTGCACAGATAGCTGAGATATGAGTTGAATTCACTCCATTGATAATTGCTACTTGTGGACAAATCGCGCTTGAATTAACACCAAGTATTGATGATTCTGATCCATTTATAATCATTTTAGTACTTGCACAAATGTTTGAAATATTTGTTTGACCCATACCTATAACTACAGTCGTTTTTGGACATGATATCATAGAATCGATATTAATAATGGATAATTGGCTACCGGTGATATTCATTTCATCAACCGCACAAAGATTCAAAATTTCCGTTGTGTCATAACCAGTCACAGCAACATGCTTTGCGCAACACTTCGATGGATTGACATAAAGTTTAGATGATTGAAGACCTGTAATATTCATCGTTTCACTTGCAATAATATCTGAAATCTGAGTATGATCTGTGCCATTCACAATAGTTGTTTTTGGGCAAGTCGCAGTGAAGTTGATATTAATCATAGAGTTTTGTATGCCAGTAATATTCATTGTATCAGTTGCACAGATGGCTAGAATTTGAGTTGAGTTCATAGCATAAATATTAATAAATTTTGGACAAATCAATGTCGAATTAACACTCAATATAGATGAGTCTAATCCAATTATTATCATTTCATTAGTTGCACAGATGTTCGAAATATTTGTTTGGTCCATACCAATAATTAAAGCTTTTTTCGTACATGAGGATATTGAATTCATAGTAACTACAGATAATTGTTTACCAATGATATTTACTTCATCTGTGGCACAAATATCTAGAATGTGAACTGTGTCATGTGCAATCATGGTAAGGTTCTTTGGACAACAGTTCAATGAATTCATATGGAGTGTGGATGATTGAGTGGCTGTAATATTGAGTGTATCAGTTGCACCAATATTAGATATCTTAGTTTCATCTGTCCCGTTAATAACTGCCGTTGTTGGACAAGTCGATGCTGAATTTATATTGATAATGGCATATTGCGTGGCGGTGATATTCATTGTGTGAATTGCACAGATAGCGAATATCTTAGATGTATTCATACCTGTAATAATAGCAGTTTTTGGACAAATTGATGTTGCATCAACATTAAATGTCGATGCTTCGGTTCCATTTATAAGTATTTTGTCATTTGCACAAATATTTCTAATATTTGTTTGATCCATACCAATAGCGATAGTTGTCTTCGCACACGATAATGTTGAATTAATAGTAATGACAGATAATTGTTTACCGGTAATATGCATTTCGTCTGTTGCACAAACATCTAAAATCTGTACTGTGTCATAAGCATTTATCACAACCTTGCTTGCACAACATTTTGATGGATTGATATAAAGTTCAGATGATTGGCTGGCTCTGATAGTCATTGTTTCATTTGCAGCTATATTATAAATGTGAGCTTGATCAATAGCATTAACAATCGTTGTTTTTGGACAAATCGATGTTGAATTAAAATTAACCGTGGATGAATCCGATGTATTTATTATGATTTCGTCAGTTGCACATAGGTGTGAAATTTGAGATGTATCTTCAGCATTCACGAAAGCTGAGTAGGGACATGTTGTTGATGAATTGACATAAATGACAGATGTTTGTCCAGCTGTAATATTCAATTGATCCTTTGCACATATGTTAGAAATTGGTATAGTGCTCATATGAATAAGAACTGCTTTTGATGGACATGGCCATGATGCATTAATCAGAATAGTGGCAAAGTCTGTTGCGTTAATATCCAATTCGTCAGTTGCACATATGTTAGAAATATTACTTACATTTGTTGCATTAACACGAACTTTTTTTGAACATAAGTATAATGAATTCATACTGATGACTGATGATTGTCCACTTATGATATTCGATTCGTTAATGGCACATACATCGAAAATTTGACTTGTTCCCGATGCATTGACAATAGTTTCTTGTGGACAATCGGTTAACGGATCTATGTTAATTAGAGAAGCGCCTTCAGCAAGAATTTCGGTAAGATCTATTGCGCATACATTGATAAGATGTGCTGAGTTGTTACTATGAATGTTGATTGTACTTGGACATGATGATGGTTTCAGTGAAACTTCAGTGTTATCATCGGCATCAATATTTAAGTAAATAAGTGCACAAAGGTTATGAACTGTAGCATTGTTGGTTGCTGTCAAATTAATTTTTGGTATTGGACATGTATAAGCATGTTCTACATCGATAATATCGTCGTTGGTGACAAACAGATCGAGAAATTGGATTCCTTTGAGAAACAAAAGGTTATGAAGTTCACTTTCAAATGTTTATCGGTAAGCATATACATCTTAATTAATTCGATCAAGACAGATTTTTTTTCTCACTATCTTTCCTAAAGCGTATTCGGATGCTTAATATGTCCCTAAAGGTTTCCTGATCGAAATAGTAATACATAGACGAACTGAAAAAGTAAACAATTGAATTGAACATTAACAGTACAAAGAACCTGTAGCGGAACTTGAATGACGGAGGAAAAGGGAATGAGCTTAGACACAAGTGCTAAACATTTAATCGGTTTCCACTGTAAAGAAAGCGACTATTTGGGTCTACAGAATAATAGAATGGTTGATATTTGGTAAGTATTATCTTTATTTGTTATATAATGTTCTAATGAACATATTACAATATACAATTGGGATTATATGGCGTTACACTGGTATGTGTTAACGAATTAGAATGATTTTGTCGATGAACACGGTCAGAGCAAAATATTCTTCTCCAAAGGGCAGCAGCGCGTATAGACGATTTTTGAACTATCCTTACTTTTTATCAATTAATAGTCTTTTATACGTAGAATTTCATGGAGAATTGTTTGACAGCGAAACAAAGCTATTTCAGGTTCATATAGTGTTTCTTTTGTGCAATATACAGAAACATGCCATCGCACAATTTCCGAAAGACAGAACGATATGTCTACTGTTACACAGATAAATTCATGAGATGAATACTGTGGCACTCGATGGTCTATTTTGTAGTCTATCTCGGTTTAAAAAGTTTAACTTGATCAGTTGAAGTTTCGAAACACAATGACTCAAACATTTCTGTTTGTTATTTCTCAGTTCTTCAAAATGCTATGAAATTGAATAATCTCTGATTTTCTCTGGCGTGGTTTTCATTCAAACAATTTACACGACGCTTGTTTAACAGTTATACTGGAGAATTACATGAGACTGTATGAAACCGATCTTTCTCTCAATCGCCTTTTAGACGTAGAATTTGATGAGGAATCATTTGATAGCAGAATATAGCTATTCCAAAGTGATCTATGATCCATTTTGTTCAAAAATCTCACAATAGAATAGTTTGTACTGTCAAGCAAAATAGTTGATCATGCTCAAATGAAATGATTACTCTCATCAAGAAACTAACAAATTTAAAATATGAGCTGTAAATAGAATAATTGGACAAATATATTGGATGTTTCAGTGAATTCTCTCTGTAGGATCCCACTTTTCTCACTAAAATCGTATTTGCAAATTTTGACCTGAAACGTTGTTTATATGAATCTCTCAATGAGACTAACTTATACAAGAAAATTCAGAAATTTCCGACAAACTTTCTCAAAGATATCAATCGCTTGAAATACACGACTTCTAAAGAAAAGCACCAATTATTCAAGAGATTCATATCTCAGAGAGGGTTTGTCTAAAACCTCTGAATTTCCTTGTATGAGTAACTTAGTCTCATTGAAATATTCATGTAAACAGAGTTTCTGGTCGAAATTCGCAAATACGATTTTGCTGAGAAAGTGGGATCCTACAGAGAGAATTCACTGAAAAATTTAATATCTCTGTCCAATTATGCTATCAACAGCTCATATTTTAAATGTGTTAGTTTTTCGACAAGCCTGGTCATTTTATCTGAATATGGTGAACCAAGATACAAATGTACGCGTGACCGAGTTTGTCCTACAAAAAGATGCTCGTATTTTGGAGATGTTGATTTTTACGTTTCATTTACCAGAAAATACAAGTCATATTCGGAATCAACATTAAAGATTTCATCCAAAAACATTTGTGAACAAAAATTGAGCCGTAGTAGATCAAAGAAGTCAGACGGAAAGCACAGATTTGTTTTTTTAGAGCATATTTTCGATATTTCCTAGAGCTTTCCGTGTATTTTTGTGTCATGATTTCGAATATAATTTATTGCCACTTAAAATCTCGAAATATGATCCTATTTTCCTGATATTGGCGCATTAATGTTGAACAACTAGATTTCCTCAATAAAAGTTAAGTATTTTTCAATAGCTTAATTTTCTATTATATGCAACAGAGAGAGTACTCCTATATACTCTAGTGACTTCTAGAAAATATACCTATATAGTCTTGAAGGGTTTATAGAGTACACGTGTATATTGGTCTTAAGAACTTCTAGAGGATATCCTTACATAGGCTTTGATGACTTCGAAGGGACACTTTTATCTACACTCGTAGGTCTTCTATAAGATACTTCTATATAGGTCCTACGAACTTATAAAAGGTAGTTTCAAATTGACCTTAACCATCATACGCTCAACTGGAGTCCATTTGAATCCCAACGAATTTCATTTTAGTGTTATATGTACATAACGTTACATCAAATCACATCACTCAATATATGCTCTAAAGGTGAAGAGTTGTATATGCCTCTGACGTCAGCCGTTTACCATTATCATTAGTTTACGAGATCGATTATCTTAAAGTGTATATGAACCCGTATTGTCCATCTGCGGGGTCTATTCACATCCCAGTGAGATTTCCTGTGATACATATCATTCTTAACTTTCGATCAAACGTTGTCTCGTTAGATATCCGTTAGGAACACATGGTAGATTAATTGGATAACATTAGTTAATCAAATTGAGTAATAGCTGATGCAAAAAACCAGGTCAAAGTGCATATAGGTGATGAGTATGCAAGCAACATGGGATACCACATACTCGAAAAATAGGATGTGATAACGAAATAAAACGAGATTGAACATATATCACTCAAGTTAGTGATAGTTGTATTTGTTCTTCTTGCTGGTAACTCTTCTCCAAAACTGCACTAGCTGTTTAATATAATAATGACTGTTTCATGTATTACTTTTGTTTTATCAAGCTAGGATCCGAAAGGATCCCACGTGGTCAACCAGTATTAGCTTTTAAGGTGGACATATCAGGATTAAAAGTTATAAGGATTAGCTGAGCTTTCACGAGCCGTGTAGCTGAAATGGTCACACACTTAATTTCGATAAGTCGATTAAATATATTAGATGAGAAACGGTATGAGGCATCATAAGATATTTTTGTACGAATACATGATGAAGTGACTTAGTTGTCGTTGATTTCTGGCATACCCGATTTAAAGATCGAAGTAAGGGGTTAGAAGTAGGTATGAAGGGATGGCGTAAGGGTTTCGATGAGATCGGAAACGTTGAATAGGCTTCCGAGCCCTTTCATGGTTTTTACGAGAACGGTTTTTTAGGGTGTAAAAGGGACGCCCGCATAGCCGAAAATAACTTCTAGAGAGTACCGCCATATAAACCTCGAAGAGTTATGGATAAGATTGTACCGCTCACACGCATGAGCGTGAACAAAGCTGTATATTTCTAATAAGAACGACAATTCTAGGGACTTCAATCGGTAAAAGTCGTCGGTTTCACAGTTTTACTGTGGTTTTAGAGATAAAGACTGGCATTTTAGATACGACTACCGGTTCAAACTAGTTTTTGGTTTAGATCGATTTTCGGTAGAATATTTACCGTTTCGTATAGACAACCGATGATTGACCGTCACCATTGTATTCCTAGTTTATTAAGGCTTACATGTAGTTGTAATTTTCAGTCCAGGACCATTTGCTATCAGCGCAATTATCGATCTAGCTGACGTTTTTTTTATTAAAACGCAATTTTAGTGCTGAAGTTTGTTTTGAGAAGAGTAACAAATAAAAAATACTGAAATAGGGTCAGTAAAAGTGAACTTCACACGTAAACTCTACGTTTGGAGCTCACTTTTCCATCCATGCTTTACCGTGAAGATTCGATCAATGTTTTCTAATATGTACTAGAAACACGTGTGTTCAAATTAACTATCCTTATAGGAGAACAGGAGGTACTCACTATTCGGAAGTGCTATCTGCAGAACAGAACAAAGATATCCACCGTCCGGAAGTACCAATCTCAGAACTATGCCTACGACAGCTCAATGAGCTGAAAAAGTTGGGCTCAATTTTGTGCTAACCAGCTCTTTTTTGTGAGGGGGATCTTTAAGTGTTATCTGATAGGGATACTCTTAGATCCTCATGAGCTATACTATAGAGATACCATTAGGTCCTCAAGGGCTATTCCCTTGACAATAGTCAGGGTCTTAATTTCGAAGTTGATTGTGTTTGTGTGTTTGTCCGCAGAGTGTCGCTAATGGAAAGGAGCTTTTGAGTCGAGATTTTCCCCACTATTATCCGCATAAAACAAGATGTTGTTCGCGTGAAAATTAGGTTTTTAGGGTGCTCTAAAATGCGCCCTGAATAACATCGGGTCTCCTCAGACCAATAGTGGAGAACGAGGTAGGGCTGTAATGAGAAAGTGGGTTGGGTTTTGAGTGAAAGTTTTCCCCATAATTGTCCATATGAAGCATGATGTTGTTCGCGTGAATGTTCCTTTAACTGTTGTCAGGGTCTTAATTCCGAAAGTGACGATGTGTTTGTGTCTTTGTCCGACTTCTGATTGGTCCGCTTTATTCAATCAATCAAAATGCGTCCTCGATAGAACTCATAAATACTCAAGTCGTGTACTATTGGGGTACCCTTAAATCTTTTACTGGTTCACTAAAAAAGATACCCTTAGACCTCAATTGCTATACTACGGAGTACCTTCGGGCCCTGAATTCCTATACTAGGGACGTACCCTTGTTTCCTTGATTATCGTTAACGGCCTAAATCCGAAAATTAGCTGTGAGTTTCTCCACAGGGGTGAATATAGTTAAGCAAATTTCGGGACTACTAATTACCTTATCAGATTTTGACACTGGAGGAACGACATCCAATCAAATTTTAGCATTCCACAAAGACTGCAAATTAGGTCTGAGCATCCCAAGAAAACTGTCAATCAGATTTCACCATCCCTAGGGAGACAGAAGAATAGACTGTCGAGGACTTTCTGCAGTCAAGGGACTTAGTAGATCGCTTCGATCGATGCTACTTGTGTTATAGAGGTATCCTTAAGCTCTCAAGGTCCTTGAGGACTTGCTTACGCGCTCCAGCTTGTCTAAAAGAGCCTGTTACTCAGCACTCGTTCGTTTAAAGAAAGTGGAGCTGTCATAGGCCTAGCTGTTACCTGAACTACCGAGACGATACAAGTGACTTCTTATCTGAGATATCTAAGATCAGGTAAGTTGTTACCTTAATTAGTGCTCACCAGGTAATTACTCATTATAATTAATATTAATAATATAGTTTTGTAAAAACGTTCGGCACTATTGATAGGTAAATTATGGACTGTAAAAAATATGAATTGTGACTTATGCACACTTGGAGTTTATGTAGTGTAGAGCTCACTTTTTCTGACCCTGAAATAGACACCTCTAATGGAATTCTTTACAACCTACTAAAGGAGCATTTCAAAATTTTTGCTGTCCGGCCGGTCGCTCTGCCGCAGTATAATGAATTTATTTTAATTACATTTTGATATAAAATTTGTTTTTGATGTATGTATGTATACTCATATACGAATATATATTTTTTCATTTTTATTCAATGTTCTTTAGCTCTAGACTATTCATTTTCTCCAAAAGCAATGAGTTTTTTAATTCATGATAAGATTTCTGTCCAACTTCATTACGTTGGAAGCGTAATAATTATATTTTTCTTACTCTTTCTAGGAACTTTCTTTTGTTTTGAACATCAGTCGTCTGTAGCTTGGTATAATAAAAGTTCTTTAAAAAGTGTGAAAAATTTGATGAAATATATTATAGATGAAATAAGTTTAAATGAAATAGCTTGTATCAAAATGAATATGCAGTTAAACTATATTTCATGAGAAATAATGAAATAAAATAGCATCTATTTTTGTATAGCAAATACGACTGATTATTTTCTAGAAAATAACACAAACTTGAGCAATTGTTATATACGCATGTACAAGTCAAGCCAATTAAGGAAAATAGTGTAATAAGAAATATACAGACATGTATTGCTAAATAATTCTCATAATATAGGAATAGAATGTGGTCATCCAAACAATAGAATAAATTAGCTTATCTAAGTTTGAAATAGCAAATATTTTCAGAAATAGAAAAAATAATTATTACAAGTCTTTATTTCACAAAAATCATTCGCATCATACGTTTTGTGCTAATCTACTTAACTTTAATAATGTTCAAAACTAAAAACTGCGCGAAGAAACTCCCGAAGATTGTTCAAGCTAGTGATGAACCTGAGTTTTACTAAGAAAATAATAACATATACTGGCTTATTTATTGTCAAGGGCCGTCACTTTTTTCATCTATCTTTCTTTTGTTTTTAGTCACTTTGCTAGTGGCTGATCGCAAAGCAGTCAAAAGGGAAAGATGAATGAATGCTATTTTATTTCATTATTTATCATGAATTACAGTTTAACTACATATTCAATTTGATACAAGCCATTCCATTTAAACTTATTTCATCTATAATTAGGCATGCACCAAACCCAAACTGTTTGGGTTTGAGTTTAATATTAAGACTAATGGAATACATCTCTTCACTGTAGTATGGGTCCTTAAGTTCTATACTGCGGGGGTAGCTTTAGGTCCTCAAGGTCTATATTGTGGGGATACCTCCAGGTCCTCAACTGCTATACATTGAGGGCACCCTTGGATACTTGAGTACTATATAATGGAGGTATCCTTGGATCCTCAAGCACTATATATTGGAGACGCCTTAGGTCCTCAACTGCTATATATTGGACTACCTTTGGATGCTCAAGTACTTTATATTGGGATACCCTTGGGTCTTCAAGTACTATATATATTAGGGGCGTCCTTGAGTCATCAAGTGCTATATATTTTGAGTGGCCTATGTCCTCAACTGCTATATATTATGGGTAGCCTTGGATCCTCAAGTACTATATATTAGAGGTACTCTTGGGTCTTCAAGTGCTATATATGGAGGTGGCCTTGGGTCCTCAAGTTACATGGTATACAGGTATTTTTGAGTTCTAGAGAGCTATTGTATAGAGATACCGTTAGGTTCTCATGTCATACTAGATGAAGGTACAGGCTGAATTCTCAACAGCTATTACATACAGCTAGCTTTAGGTTCTCATCTCCTATTATATAAAGGCGCTCATAAGTCACCAGATGGTTGTAACAATGCTAATAGTTCCCCTATGAATACCATTGGGTATTAGCTCTCTTGATATTTGCAAAGAAACCTGAAAATTTCTAACAACTAATGATAGATTGCAATTCCTCGATCTCGAAAATCGTTTTTCAAACTTTGTGTGGAACTATTTCACAAAAAAGTAGCCCTCACCTGACGAAAAAATTGAGAACGTCAAATCTGAAAGCATTGATATTTTGTTCTTGATTTTTCGTCACACGAAGATTTTTTTGCGAAAACAAGAGTTTTCGCATAATGTTTCGTCAAAGCACGGTGAAGGAATTCAGCTCCGAGATGAGTTTTTCAAAATAGTAAACTTTGATGCTCCAATGCATACTACCAATACGACCAATACAATTGGAAGTAATAGCTGCTTGCATCTCTCTCGTGACCTGTGAGCACCGTTATAGAATTATACTTGAGAACCTAACAGCTGCTCCATATAACACTATATGAGACTCCAAAGTTTCCTCCATACAAGAAGTCCTGAAGACTTGCGGGTACCCTCATAAAATAGGAATCGTAGGTCTAAGGATGCTACTATATATTAGTTCTTAAGGACTCAAACGTACCTCCATGCAGCAGGACTTGAGATACCAAGGACATCTTCGTAGAATAGCACTTGTGGACTTGAGGATACACGAATACATAGTATTTTAGGACCTAAGAAGACTCCCAATATATAGCATTTCTGGACCCAAAAGTACCTCCAATCTATAGTACTTGAGACCCTACGAATACCTCCGTAATATAGCACTTGAGGACCTAAGGATACCCCTAATATATAGTACTTGACGAGCCAATGATACCACTAATATATAGCAGTTGATGACGCAAGGGTACCCCGAATATATAGTACTTAAGAACCCAAGAATGCCCCTAATATATAGTAGTTAAGGACCGAAGGATACGCCGAATATATAGCAGTTGAAAACCCACGGCTACCCCCAATATATAGTAGTTGAGGACCCAAAGATACCCATAATATATAGTAGTTGATGACGCAAGGGTATCCACAATATATACTGGGTGTCCCAAAATGTTTGCACAGATTTTATTTTGCATATATCTCAACGTAGATACCTGACAAAAATCTTGATCACTTTCTTGGATGTGTATTCATATTTTTATTGTAATTTCTAAACTTTCTAACTATCTGAAGAAAGTGCGAACAGCAATAAAATAAAAAAACCGAGTATTAGAATTGAAAACTGATGCATAAATATTTAGCGAGCAAGTATCACAGACGGGCAACTGTTCGGCGAGCAAGTGTCCTGCGGGTAAGTGTCCGCGAACAAGTGTCCAGCGAGCAAGTGTTCTGCGAGCTAACCGCTTAAAACTCAGTATAGAATAGGACTTGGGGATCCTGACTACAATGAAGAGATTTATTCCATTAGTCTTAATATTAAACGCAAACCCAAACTCCCAAACGGTTTGGGTTTGAGTTAGGGTTTGATGCATGCCTATCTATAATACGTTCCATCAAATGTTTAAGTACCAAGCTACAGATGACTAATTTCCAAAAAAAGAAAAGTTCCAAGAAAGAGTAAGAAAAATATAATTATTACGCTTTTAACGTAATGAAGTTGGACAGAAATCTTATCATGAATTAAAAAACTTATTGCTTTTGGAGAAAATGAATAATCTAGAGCTAAAGAATATTGAATAAAAATGAAAAAGTATACTTCAAATATACCCAGGTCGAACGAAACGATCCGTAAACGGTTCATCATACGGTCGTAAAAGTGGGCGCAGCAGTACGAACTATTACTCCATTAAAATAGATTATTATAAGGCCGTATGACGGATCGCATCGGGTGACCTGGGTATGTATACATACATCAGAAACAAATATTATATCAAAATGTAATTAAAATAAATTCATTATACCGCGGCAGAGCGACCCGCCGGACGGCAAAAATTTTGAAATGCTCCGTAAGTGAGAGCAAAGAAGTTTTTTCCATGAATCACACATAAAGTGCACCTATATAATCCTTGTGTGGAAAAAAATCATACCTGATATGTTTCTATTTTTCATCAAATTAACATATGTTACAATGGCGGCTGTTAGAAGAATTAAAAAAATAACTATAATAGTAAAAATGATGGTGATCCTTTTTTTCCATTTTTTTGATTCATCTCTAAAAATGATGTTCAGTTGTTAATTATGAAAAAAGAATGCAAAACTATGTACTCTTCTTTTGATGCAATGGTCGGCAAGCTATTTGTATCCACTGCCACTTTTTTAACCTGAAATATTTTAAGAAGGAAATCTTTGTAATAGGCAATTCTTTCACCTTGTTTGAACATCTGATATTTTTGTTAACACTTACACGTGGCCATTCGTACCAGTATGTATATGCATCGGAATTTGGTTGACTTACACCGTCTGTAACATATGCTCTTCGTGACAAATTCATGACTTGTATTGTTTTGATAATTTCTAGTTAATGAAATATCTAGAAAGTTAATACACAAAACGCTTATTTTTCTTTCACCTCTCGATTCGATGAAATAATTTATTGCCATGCTACTTGAAGTTTCTCAGAAAAATATTCATTATTCTATTCTATTCATTAGTTTCTTTTTCAACAATAAATGTAATAAATAAAAAGAACTTCTATTTGAATGAATAAATATTTATCTTTTGAACATTTATAAGATAAATGGTCGAGAAGCCAGTAAAGACTCTCATAAAAATGAGTTGAGTCCCTGCAAAATCTTAATTCCTTCAATATAATTCAGTTCAAAGATTTTAAAAAATGTTCTGATTACATTAGATACATTTTCGTTGCCCAAACTTAATACCTGTTAATACTGTCTCTGAAACATTTACCTTTGAATTTTATATATACGAACGTGATGTAAACTTTGAGATGATCATTATAGAGAAAGCTAGCAAGTTTTATTTTAAAGTTTGAGAGATCAAGATTCAACAGAATTGAAACAACATCTTTTTGTCTCAAATACATACCTGTATTTTCAATGCTGTTATTACCTTGTTTTTCCTATTTTTTATTTTTCATTGCTTTATATACAGCAACAACTATTATACATTCTGCGTAATTTTTGTTCGTCTCATTACATTTTGAATAGCGACTACTCAAACGTTTGATGCCAAGTAAATAATTGATATAAAGAGAGAAAATAACTCAGGAAATAATGTTATTTATAGTATACCAAAAGCCATGAAAGTGACATTATAATATTATAAAGTAAACTTAAAAAGAAACTTTCTTTCAACATATACTGAAATTCCTCACTGTGAACAGCTCCATGTAGTGAACACTCTGAATTCTGACCGACTAATTTTTGCTTGAAATCTACCATTCCATAGTGAACACCTCTTTATAGTGAACAATGAACGGTTTTTTCATTCCCGTCGACTAGAATAACTTCTCTAATGTGAGTGTTTTTCTTTTCTATATTACGATGCGTGCGTATGTAATTACCCAGGTCAAACAAGCACGGTCGTAAACGACCATACGTGGAAAAATACGACGATTTACCTGCGACCGTATTACGATCGTATATCTCCGTCTCGTATACGAAGAAAAAGACGATCGTTTATTATCTCGGTGAATAGAGGCCGTAACGCTCCACCTGAGTATATTTTTCCTCTCTCTTGTTATCAACGATATGTCAAGAATATTTTTCTTTTCTGCCGTATATATAGACATATATATATAATAGACTTTTCCTTGCCTTTCACTTTTTTTTCTTTCATGTCAACGAGTAGTTCAGAATAAATGGGTAACATAATATTTTATAGATTTCTTCCTTATTGTTTCTTACAATCAAGAAATTTTTTTTATCAAAATGTGGAACTTGAAATTCTCTCTATAAAGATATATACTGTTGAAGCGAAAATTTACTTTAAAAGTATTTGAAAAATAATGAAGAACAAAAAAAATATGCAAAAAGTTCTACTTTCTAACTGATTAAGCACAATGAATGGCTAGACTCTGTTTTCCAGATTTTCATTACTTATTTCACTATATTAAAAAAACGAACTCTATGAAAAGATACAGTGTTAAACGCTGTACAATTCACACAAGAATGATTGTTTAATAATTGCACTTTTTGTCCGCAAAATGGACATAGCTTTTAGAAATCAGATTTTGACCAGGTGAAAATAAATTTTTTAAAAGTGCACGATAAACTTTTTTTTTCTACCATATTTACTTATGATTGCTCTTAGTAAATTGTAGAGCTTTTCACGCTGCATCTTGTGGCGTACTATATTTCTTTATAATAAAGCATATCAGACAATAACAAGATGAAATAAAAAAAAACAAATTCATCGTGCACTCAAAAGACTTATATTTTTGCATGATCGAAATTTGATTGCTCAAAGTTATGTCCATTTTTGAGGATAAAAATGCACAATTATTAAATAATCAGTCTTATGTAAAATGTGCAGCTGTTAGCACTGTATCGTTTTGTATGGCTCGTATTTTTAATATGGCACAGTGATGAAAATTACATGCGACGTATGGTCATTCATTATGCCTATTTAGTTAGAAAGTCGAGCATTTTATATACTTTTGCTTTTTACTTTTTTTTCAAATGTTTTAAAAATAGATTTTCATTTTGAAAGCATATGTTTTAGTAGAGAATTTCAAACTGCACATCTTTATAAAAATATTTCTTGATTGTAAGAAAAAATAAGAAAGAAATCTATAAAATACTAATTTATCCATTTACTCTGTACCACTCGTTATTCTACTGGCACTCTTCTACTATTAGACTTTTCTTTCATGTTCAACATCTACGAGATTTTCCATCTCATGGATTTTTCTTTGTTCATCATCTATAGAATTATTTAATACAATTGACATTAACTCTCTTTCATGATCAAAAAATGGCCAGTTGACATGATTTTACATTGGAAGAGAAGTTTCAATTGATAAAAGACAATGATGAAGGAAACAGCCTTTCTGGTTGAAAACTTGCTCAAAAGTATCACTGCTCAATTGGATCTGTTACAGATATCCTCAAGCGAAAGCATGAATACATCTCGGACTAAAATTGAAGATTTTTTGTAAAACAAAGTTAAAGAGATAATTCAATAAATAAAGATAAGAAATGAGTGCTAGGTCTCGTTAATCTTCACCTAGGCAATAGAAACTCTTGACTCCATACATAAGCTTAGATCTATATATAGTGAACACTTTTTTTAACATTCCCTTGAGTGTTTACATTAGAGAGGTTTTAGTATAGTCTGATAGAGAAAAGAATCCTACATTTTTCTATACTAGCTGGCAATACTTCAACTAATATTCCTTTAACTGTAATCGGGATCTAAATCCCAAAATTAACAGTGCGTTTGCGTGTTTGTCCGCACTCGTATTGGACAGGTTTTCAATCAATCAAAATGCACCTTTGATAGAACTCATAAATACTCAAGTAGTGTACTATGGCAATATATGAGTCCCCCACTGTTATCGTAAGATATATCAACCAGTCCTCAACTGATATTCTACGGGAGTACCCTTAAATCCTCAACTATTATACTATGAGGATATCCTTAGGTCCTCACCCTACACTCTAAAAAACATTCGTTCCCTAGAAAAGTGAAACCATCTTGAAAATCGTTTCGCAAACCCTAAAATGTTTCCAAATAGATTTCCGATCCTGTGAGGATGAGGGTGAGAGGATGAGGATAAAGATAGACCTATTGCTCTATCTCGTATTCACTCATCCATTTTTTACGATCTGACATTACTGCAACGTGCATCCTTTCTTAACCAATATATGAACGAGAATTCTATTTCAGCTACGATATGGGCGCCAGATTATGGGACTTAAAGTAAAAGTTTTATTAATCTACTAAAAAACCAAAACGGAGAATCCAATAATGTTGCTCGTTCGAAAAGAAGTACCTAAAGAAGATGCTCGCATAAAAAGAACTGATCATCAGTAATTTAATTGACTCTTTGTCCGTTACGCTGATCAACTGTGACATGCACAGTTCTATTCATTCTATTCATGTTAACCGGTTATATAGCTGTTCGACAAGATATCAAATAAAATGAAACAGCAGCGTATGTATATGCATCATCTAATACTGAATAAGATTGGGGTATGACGGAATGGATTTATTGAGCACTACTAAAATCTACAGAATAGTAGGACGTTTCATTTCATGCAGTACTTTAGAAAGATTTCGTCAAAACGCAAAACTTCAAGTCTGTTCTTTTGGGAATGCCATATCTAATGTCATGCATAGGATACGGTTCACGTCGAACAGTATCAGTATAATCACGACGATTATATTATTCTATCAATTCTGGTTGTTGAATAAGAACAGTCATAGCAATGCATTTAAAATTTCATTTGTTTTGAGCATAACTTTCAGCTATTGATAAAATGAATTTTCGATATCCTTGTGTTTGTAAATCAGGACGTACAGTTACATGCCTAAATGTGCACTTTTCAATACTGCTTCTTGCTGAAGATGAACACAACAAACAAAAATTTATTAATAGGATGAAAAAATACAAAAATTATATTTGTCTTGTTATTAATAGTATCCATTAACATTATTATATCTATTCTTGGCCACCTCTTAAAAGTTTTACGGAGGTCCAATCTTGATCTGCTTATTCGCCTCGATAACTACTGTTCACTACTAAAGGCAATGACTCTCAATCTGCTGATGTGGCAACACGATAAATTAATGGAACGTCTAATTCCGTTAATGCACTATTAATTATATTAGCACCACTCATTTCCAACAATAAAAATATTGACTAATTATTACTAGTTATAACAGGATTCGATGAATATGGATAGTACCAAATACGACGATACGCTACTCGATCACACTTCTGAAATATGGAAAAAAGCACTAAACACTTTATGATCAACTTTCAAGTATTATATTACTCAATAAACAAGATGTTAAGTAAGCTGGAAATTGTTCAAAAGTCGATCATTCGATGATCTCATGGTGACATAATACGAGAAAAGCATTCTATACTACGAAAATATCCGAAACTGATTCTGTCTATCGGTAGGGAAAAATCGATATCCCTCTAAAGTTTTCTTATCACCGAATAGCTCACGAGTTAAATTCGCTTTTCTGATATATTTACTGTGTTGAATAGATCATTTCGAAGGACAATTTAAAAACTTTCAGCGTTCATTTCGGATTGAAGCTATTATCGAGAAGCAAGAAAAATCGATTCTTTCATATATTGTAGAAATATTTCTACTCTAGAATATTGTTATTAATATGGAGATGGGAGTAGAACAGTTTCTTCCTATTGGTAATAAACATTCAATCATATTCTTTGCATCTCAAGATAATACTACGTCGAAGTATTTCATTTACTTGTTATGGTCACATCCACCATTTCCTTTGGCTTGAGTTCTATCAAATGTTGTAATATCAAGAATTCCATTAGCCTGCCTTCCATTTTCTCCATGGCTAAATATGGATATCTAATTGTCTATGTACTATTTATTTGTTCATCGTTTTATTTCGCCCATGCAGCTATATGTCACCAAGTTGACAGGATGCATTTCACTTACAGCAGAACTTCCTTCAGATAGGTACCTGTAGATCTTTTTCAAAAATGCTCACGTTATGGAGATGCCCACGTTACAAACGTTTTTATAAACATCTATTACAAAAATGCGTTGCGCAAGCTACATCATAAACAAAGACCATACAGATATATCCTCAATCTGTCATAAGACTTTTGTCTATATCTAATATTTTTCTATGTGCAATCAAGCTCTCCGAAATCCAATGATGAACTTTGCTTGTCATTTTTGAACCACTGTAAGCGTTGGTTAGTTCCAATGCCAAAGTAGTGATGAGTGATGATATTCTGGCCAGCTAGTAGATGTAAGTATGCGCAGTTTTCAAATCATCCCACTAGTATCAACAAGCGATGAATGGTCATTCGGAGTTACCTCATTTTCATTGTCTTCATCGTGCTTAGTTGATGCGAGGCCATTTTCTAACGACTTTATATAGTAGTCTCAAATAATGCGACTACTTATACCTTTTTTGTCATTGATGGTACAATTAGAAATGTACAGGTGAGTTATTTCATGTCTAACTGACTTTTTTCTCCTGTTCTCAAAACAACAATAAGTTGTGAAAAGAACAAGAGCAGTGTAACGATGTATACATTCACTATATGTACTCATGTGCGAGAGGTTTAACTTTACAGTACGGTCTAAAACATAGTGCCCACTCTTCGAAATGGAGGTGCTCTTGTTACAGAGGCTCACTTCTAGTAAAAATTGACCCGTCATCTCTTCGCGTGCCCATTTAAGCGAAGTGTCTTTGTTATAGAAGTGTCCACGTAGAGAGGTTCTACTGTATAGATTTTCACATGTCTTTTTTTTCTAAATTATTCCTCGACCAATTATTATTCAAGAACATGTTTCGACGTAGATAGATCCTAAAATATTACCGCCTTGAATTCGAAGAATGGGTGCTATCAATTTCAATTACACTGAAAAATAGGAACTATTGGAGTTTTCCCAAAATATTCACGTGCCAAGAACTGGGGTTGAACATCTCGTGTCGCATTTTGCGAGACATTTTATCTTATTGGATACTACTACCTCATTCGTCTCTTCGGCAAAAGCACTAATTTATAACATAATGACTTCACTGATAGATGACCATATTAGATGAACTGAGCAAGATTAGTTTTCAGAGTGATTTAAACATTCTCTAAAACTATACTACAAAATTCTTGAAAACGATTCATTGTCAAACTAATAGATATTCGATCATTACCATATTTCACACTCCATTATATTAAAACAGTCATGATGTTCAAACTAGATGTAGAAAGAAATCTACAAGGGACAATCACAATGGTACGCTTAGAAAGAATTCGTGAGAATCCTAAAGAAAGAACAACAACATATACTCTTCTTTATACCGACTAAAAGGATAAGTGTTTTATTATCATGCACACCTTTGTTGCGAAGTCAAATAAAAACGTTATTGATAAGGCAAAACTTCTGAAACTTTAGTTACAGAACGCAAATGGATGAAGGTGGCTTCAATCAATTATGACATGAGAAATTTAGTTTACTATTAACGAAAGAACTAAGCTGCTAGTAATGCAAAATCACAGCAGACTTTATTTTTAGGTTAAAAATACATCATTAAATTTAGTTTTTCACGTTCATCACGAATATATTCTTATTTTTTCAATTTGATAAAACTTTCACGGAGAAAAGTACAAAATACTGAGAGGATATCAAAATCTTCAAAAAATATGATTTCTTCTGAAAATAACAATCTGCAACTTTTTCCCATTCCATTTTTTTGTTCTTTCTAATGTGATTTTTGGAATCTCGACATTAATTTGAGTCTAGAAATGTTGTCTAACTCAGTAATGGAGTCAGATAGTTATGTCATCTGCATAATGAGTACTAAATTTTCTTGACAACCATGTTTAAAAGTCTTTCAAACATCGCATGAAGACACGAAATTGTTGAGGTATGAAGATTGAATTTCAAATTTGGAGTTAACGAATTGTAATTTTCGACAAAATCCAAGGTCACAACCGCACGGGTTCTGTTATGAACTATGAATAAATCGAGAATTTTGATCATCCTCAGTCGATTCGACATATTATGGAAAAATTAGCGCGCAATTAAGAGTTACAATTCGCTCACATTAGAAGCCTGTAAGCTCCGAATTTCGAGCTCACTTTTTTTATCAGTTTTTATACCAACTATCGTAACCAATCTTATACTGGTATATGGAAATGAACCTGCATTGAATCATATGACACCTTTATATCGACCTTTCTAACCGAATTATTCTGCGTTTGGTAAACATTATCAAAGAATTGGATACAGTTCAACGAGCTGTATTTCGAACAAGAATGGCAATCTTGGAACAAATTTCTAGACAAATCAAGGCTGCATTTAATATATGAAAACTATGAATTCTGGGGTAAAAAAGCAATAATTGGCTATATGATTTGAACAATCGGAACTCTAACTATACCATTAGATAGAGCTCGTCAATTCGTACTTGAAAGAAGAGTGACAGTCCTGGAAGAAGTTTGTAGACGAATCAGGACTCTATTTTCTCGAATCAGGAGCTAACTTCACTTATACATAAAAGAAATATTTTGATAATACCCACGAAGCCATTCCATTCAGCCACTTTAGTAGACACAGAAAAAATTAATAAAGCAAATGAATCCATCATGAAGCCGTAAATTATCATCGATTATAATAGGGGAAGACTTGCTATAGATTTGACTGATCAATTATCGACATACTATACATGTCTCGGACGGTCTAAAAAATGGTATCTCAAGGTGATGTTTGAGATGATATTTGGAATGTCAGTAGTAAATACTTATTTGATTTATAGAGAAAATTATGGTACAAGCCGTATGATGATGCTACAGCTTTGTGAAAGTCTTGTGCAATCCTTACTTCTTGATATGCCATTCGAGAATCTAAAACCTGGTCCGAGAGAACGTTCAACAACTCGAATCAAGCGCAAACTGGCGGATCATAAGCTCGAAGAGATAGAAGAATCTGACTGCGATGTCTAAAGACATTGTACTGATTGCTACGCGAAAATTAGACAACAAAAATCTAAGGAAGCAAATAATGCAACAGCAAAGAAAATAAAAACATTCTATTCGGATTGTGAGAAATTTTATTGTCTTTGTTGCTTCGACGAGAAATATTACACTACGAAATAAATAGTTCAAACGATACTGAGAGAGAATAGCTAATATATTACGTCTAAACTTGTGATCGAGAAACAAATGGAAAGAGCGTTTTCTCTTCACTTTCTTTTTAAAATGAGGCAAGTCGTATCGACGAGACCCATTGCCGTGAAAGCTTTAACTGACATCTGGCTCACTGCTTACTGCAATTATTTCAATCAATGAGGCGAATCGTTGTTGAAAATAATCGCATCGGTTGCTAACTTTCCTTATATATGAAACAAGCGCTGATGTATATGTTTGTAATCTGAATCTAACTCTAACTAAGAACAATAACAATATAAGTTCATACTCGTAAGCCTTCATTGGTTTGACTACAACTTGAAGAGAAACATGTGAGTTATCTCGTCTGACAAATAATATGCTTCTCGGAGAATACGAGAGTATGAACAATTCTCAAAAATTTTATGATGTACTTGTATACTTTCATACCATTTCCTATCCATTCGTTTACCAAGTTGTAAAATAACTGTTAGTTTATGTAGAACTTTTTAGGCTATCTATCTGACACTTCGTTCTCTCCTAACACATGTATGTATAGGAACTATACTGAATTTATAAAAGACTACTATAGAATTTTGATGAATTTCTATTCATTTTCGGATTTTTTTTTTACTACAACACATAGTTTACTGAAAGAAAATAACTCGTTCATTAGATAGCCCAAAAAAATCTCCATCGTCTTGTGCATGTTTCATGCACTGATGAATAAAGATCTATAGAGCTTTAAAAGGTTCTACAAACTTTAGCACAGGTTGTGCAAGGGCTTTTGCTAGTTGTCAACGATTGTACTAGCAACGGCTCGTCTTTTGGGAGAGAATATTTTACTCGAACGATAACTCATGAGATTCTGTATCAATTGATATACGTGTCTCATTCCCTAACAAGCCTATGGATAGAAATTGTAACGAATTTACAAAGATTCAGTAGTAATAGCTCGTTTGTTGAAAGAGATTAATCTGTTCAGTCTACAGTACAGAAGAGTCTGCGTCAGATAATATTTGTCGTCGACGCTGAAAAATAGTGAAAGTATACAGTTGAAAATCTTCAAAGTGATTCTGATTGACTATGTGCGTCATCTATAATCTCTTTATATTGATTGTTGTAAGACAATCAATCAAACGATCTTCATGAACAAGATGAGACACCATGTGTTGTGGTAACCTCACATCAATGCATCAAAATTTTGAATGAAAGAAATTATATTTATATCTGGGAAAGATTCATATTTCCAGTGTATTTCCTGCATCCACATTATGTACTTTCGCAACTGTCGTGATGTTCTCAGAATTCAAACAGTGCTGCCTACAAGTGGAAGAAAAATAAATCCTAGTGAATCATAGAAGCTGCAGGATTTAATAAAACCATTAAGATTCATCGAAATTGATCAAAATCAACTAAAAACCAACAAAATCTATTAGAAGCCACAATATTTCAAAAAAATTAATCTTCCCAAATCAAAAGTGATACGAGAAACTCTTCATAAAATCGTGATCTTTGCGAAATTTATATCCAGTCTTGACTTACAGTTCTGGGAAGTTCATATTATCTGTAGGACCTACCATGATCGTTCCAAAAGATTATATACAATCTTGTAAGAATAATGCTTGAGGATTTGAGGGTGAGTTTTGTAGGAATTACAATTTCCTGTACGCCGTCGCCATATTCTCGAAGGATTATACAAGTTCCTTATTACTTCTTGTAAAACGTCTTATTTTTATCAGTTGTTGGTTTACGCTGTTACTTCTGGTGATACGCATTTTTATTCGAATGTACAGCCCAGTAGGATGGTATAAGGTTCAAAACTGAGACTTATATCATTGTGTTGAGCGCTATATTGTCCTGCTGAACACTACACTTTGCTGAAAATGTATACCGCTCGTCATGACCGATTGTACTAGTTTTCATAGATTTCGAGTTTTCATGGATGTTAATGAAAAAGCTTTCAGTCCAAGTCGAAAATTCCCTGGGTCGAAATTAATACCACTCCTCTGTCGGAGCTTCGTAAAATGTCCAAAAGATAGATTCAGAATCTTGGATCCTGGCAAACTCTTAGCTTTCAATGATGCATATGAATCTCGATCAAGGGAGAAAAGGCAGTACTCCATACTCCACTCGTACTCCACGCTACTCCACTAATACTCCAACGATACTCCATTGATACTCCACTGGTACTCCACTCCCACTCCACAATACCCCACTACCACCCCACTCGTACTCCTTCGTGCTTCTCACTTCTATTCACCATAGTTAGTGTTTCAACCCTAAAATTGAATGTGTGCTTCTGTTCGGGATGCAATAATTCCAGTTCAGAACCCCAGGACTGAGTCTTCATGTATCATCTATTCTAGAAGGGCACTCTTAGGTCCTCAACTCCTATATATTGAGGGTACCCTTAGGTCTTCAACTGCTATACTATAGAGTACCCTTAGGTTCTCAACTACTATACATTGGGGGTACCCGTAGGTCCTCAACTGCTATATATTGGGGGTACCATTAGGCCCTCAACTACTGTACTTTAGGAGTACCTTTAGTTCCTCAACCACTATAAATTGGAGGTATCCTTAGATCCTCAACTACTATATATTGGGGGTTCTCCTAGGTTCTCAACTACTATACTATAGGGGTACTTCTTGATCCTCAACTGCTATACTATAGGAGTATCTTTAGGGCCTCAACTACTATATATTCTGGGTGCCCGTGGGTCCTCAATTGCTACACTAGGAGGGTACCCTTCGGTTCTGAAGTCTTATATTACGAGGGCTCCCTCGGGTCCTCAAGTCGTATATCATTTTGTAACGGTGCGTGGTATAGCCCTATATTAGGAGAGTGCTCTTAGTTCTTCAACTTCTATTCTGGAGAGGTATAGATATAACAAGGGTAACACTAGTCGATAGGAATTCGTACTGTTTATTTCTGGAGTCAATATGAGTTTAGGGACTGTTGCTCCCTAACAGCAGATATCGGTATTTTGAAAAACGGAAGATCATTTTCGATTCTTTGATCGCAACAATTTCGTCGTACAGTTTATGATAAATTGTTATTTTCGAAAATGAAATGTTTCTTCAATACAAGTGTAAATAAACATTATAATCGGTTTTTCAAGATTTCCCATTCGTTTTTTTCTTAAATAACATTGTCAAGTTGTGATCTGCTCGAAGTTTATTACACATACCCTCCACATAAAATGAACGTTTATATATAGGTTGACAACAGGAGAAAAGCCTATAGGAATTCAAAAAGAAAATCCCATGAAATAATGAGAATACATCCTATTCCGCGATGTTGCACATTGCGGAACTAGTTCCATCTCAGGGATCAATTCCACCGATTCCGAAATTAGATTAAACCTAAACACAATCTGATTCCAGAATCGTTCACCGGAATCGCTCCCCGCCTTCACCCTCATATTAGGTAGTGTCGTTACAGGTTAATCTCAAACATAAGCGAGCGATTCCAGAATCGGTTCGAGATAGAATCACTGGGAATTACACGAAATTCCTAGGAATTCCTTATGATTCTGGAATCGAAATCTCCATATTTTTTCATGTAATTTCGGAATCGAAGTCTCCATATATTTCATGCAATTCCGGAATCGGTGGAATTAGTTTCCTAGGCGGAACTAATTCCCTATTGTTCAACATCGCGGAATAGGATGACTGCTCGAAATAATATGATAACTAAGATAACGAAGAGAGAGGACTAATCTCTACTATATAAAAGATAGGAAAATACATTTCTATAGAAAAAGTGACAAGACAGGAAAAATACCTATACAAGAAGAACAGAAAGGAAAAATCCTATCGATAGAGAGAATGACAAGAGAAGATAATACATATGTAAGAAGAACAGACAAGAAAATATAAAGCAGAACGAAAGAGACTATAACGTATGTACTATCATAGTGATTATCGTTCTAATGCACTGCATCTGAAAAAGATGCAGGGCATAACAAAGGTTACCCTCCAAAGTTGATGATTGTTTATAGACGTTGATCGTAGTTTTTTGGAGTTCAAGAAATATGAATGAATCCTAGGTTTTCAAAATATTGATGTTTTACGTGAGCGACGAACAGCTCCTGCACCAGAACAGATACCAGCCAAAACCACCACCAGTTAATATTGACTGCTTCTGCCATTGTAACACCCATATTTCTACACAATAGAACTTGAGGACTTTAGTGTGCCCCAGAAGGTGGAACTCGAGGACATCAGTATACGACCATAATATTGCATAAGAGGACCTAAGGGTGTCCCCAATATATAGTAGTTGAGGGCCTAAGGGTACCACCAATATATAGCAGTTGAGAACCTAAGGGTGCCCCTATAGTATAGCAGTTGAGCACCTAAGAGTACCCTTATAGTATGGCAGTTGAGGACCTAAGGGTGCCCCCAATATATAGTAGTTGTGGAACTAAGGGTGCCCCTATAGTATGGCAGTTTAGGACCTACGGCTACCCGGAATATATAGTAATTGAGGACCTAAGGGTACCCCTACAGTATAGCAGTTGAAGACCTAAGGGTACCCCTATAGTATAGCAGTTGTAGACCTAAGGGTACCCCCAATATATAGTAGTTGATGACCTAAGGGCATCCCTATAGTATAGCAGTAGATGACCTACGGGTACCCCACTATATGATACTTGATGACCTAACGATACCCCTTAATTTGAGACTTGAGGACCCAAGGATAACTCTGGAACATAGGACTTGAGGAAGCAAGGATACCCCCCCCCCCCAATATATAGGAGTTGATTACGTAAGTATTACCGTTTTTCTTCCGTGGATGGTACGCGATTCTACTCCAACCATATTCCAGTAATACTCCACTCTACTCCAGCGGTACTCTATTAATACTCCACTCTATTCCAGCCGTACTCCATTAATACTCCACTCTACTCCAACGTTACTCCACGGTACTCCAGATTTTTTTTGGAGTATTTGGAGTATTGCCTTTTCCCCCTTGATCTCGATACATCCTACAGATTTTGGCAGATCCAATATTGGATTATGGCGAGTTCTGGTAAACTTCAATGGATCGATCTCTATAATATACGAGAATCTACCAAGTTTCACAGCGATCCGCGTTTTCCTCTTCCATTTCCGATATTCTCATGATACTTTTGAGTTTTTGCCGTAATTCCGAAGATTCAAATACTCTTATCGTACTTCTAAAGCAGACCTGTAGAATCTACCCGCATGCGCAAAAGGTCGTTTGGGGAAATTTTTCCTCCGCTCGGGAAAATTTCTTATTATGATGGCAGATTCTGCAACTCTGTTCTAAAGAATCGAGATCCACAAAATGCACTGTTTTCTCTTGCATAATCACATGTTGAACGACACAAACATGATTGTAGCATACGTTACAGCACTTCATTTTATTTCTATATGTATCATTAATACTCACTTAAGAAAGATAGATGGTTATGTTGAGTTTTTCAGTAACAAGATGGATAGCCGCGTTTTTCATTGTTGAAAAGAAGAAATCAAGACAACGAAATGTATATGATGGATATGTCGAATATGTTTTATAAAAAATTTTTAAGCAATTTTTCAGAAAATTCAGCGTCGAAAAATATGCTTTTCGTAAAGAAAAAAAATCAAAAAAAGAATTTTTCTTTCAGGGACTCTGTAGTGGCGGCGCCACAGGGGGGCTGGCGGGGGCTGAGCCCCCTTAGAAATCGTTTGAGCCCCCTCAGATTTTTTAAAACTTTGGTAGAAAACTAATGATTTTCTTAGAAAGATATCGAATTTTAGGGACTGAGCCCCCTCAGAATTTTTCTGAAGGGGGCTCGGCCCCCTCTAAATGCAAATCCTGGCGCCGCCTCTAGGACTCTGTCAGACATAATACCTTCGAGTTTCGAATAAAATATCTATAACCCTGATGGACTAAATCTAAAACATAAAACTTTATGCAGCTTTGCAAATCTTCGAGTCGGTGCATTTTCATCCTCCTTTTCGAACAGCGCAAACTGTAACTCACTATCTTGTGTCTATCAGAGATTGCCTAAAAACTCTCGATTCGCTTTTTTTTTAAATGGACATTGGTATCAGTATCACTGCTTCTGTTTCTCATTTATAACAAACATTAATAGGATATAATTGTTATCGATGCATTCTTATCAATGTCGAAAGACATAAGAATACTAGTGTGAGTTAAATGCTTCACAATAGTAGTGATAAGGACAGCATGGCACACTATCACATAAAGACATACGCATAATAATTTTAAAAACTTTTTTTTTAACCTGTAAGTCAGTTGTTCTTGATATCAACATTGCACATGTGATAAGTTGATATCAGATTCTTGTTTGTCTTTTAGGCTGTCGCGTTCGTTCGTCTACACATTACTATGATGGCGCAGCCGGTGTTATATTTAATGAGATTCATCTGCAATGACTTTTACTACAGTTGCTCTAGTATAACTGATTTGTTTCATTCTCGTAATGATAAAAAAAAATACAATACGTTATACACGTATAGCAAATTTCCGCTTTTCCATTGATTCTTTAACGAACTTTTTCAAAAACAATCAAAACTTTCAAGTGAGAAATATATTCGATAGAAATCATTAGCAATTCGAGATTTTCCATATTAACCAAAAAAACTAGTCATTGATCATTATGAAGATGATCGAATTATAACATCTGTACTATACTTTACTCCTCAATTTGTTTCTTTTGTGAATTGCGCTTTTTTTAGTAGTCCAACAGTAAGATTGAATATTTTACTAACCAGTTTAGATGATTTTTGCATTTAAGTTTGCGGAAAGTATATCTTCTAACGAATTACTGCCTTTATTTCGACTGTTGATATAATGCTTTGATGCTTCTTATGCACAATACGAACATATTTTGATAATCTATTGACCATATGTTGATCATTGTGAGCGATCTGTCGTCTGTATCATCATTGTCTTCTTTCTGCTCTTCTTTTCCCTCTCTTTTTTAATAGACATTTAAATATCTTTGTTCGCGTACTGCTTATTAGCCATTTTTGACTCGTTTCTGTTTCTTTCTCATCTACATATTGTCCTTCTACGAACATATTAAAGAACGGGGCCATTAATAATCCAACACTTACACAAAGAATGATATTTTTGTCAATTGAAACCTAAAAATAAGGATTCGCTAGATATTCTTTCAAATCATTTTTTCTATTGTTTGATGAGATATTTACTACGAACAACAGAAACGAGATACAAAGATATATTTTTCTCTCTGTTCATATATTTCAAACGTATCATCGTTTGCTTTACAGTGATTCAGTTCTTATACCTATCATGTAGTGGGTTTTCAGTATACGACTGGTCTTTTTCAAGTTCATTTCAATACATAGTTACTGTTTAACAATAAGTGTGATCAATTATATTGATTATTTGATACTAGACTAGTTGATTCTTTCACATTCATTTTTATAGATATCAGACACATTTGCTTTTATGCTTTAGATTATCTATCGTTTCATGGAATAAGTGTTGTTCAATGACAAATATATTCAAACGTATTTCTAATTTTCTGACTGGAACGAAGACATTGTCGGAGTCAGTACATCACATAGGATATGTCTTTGATGATAATAGTGAAGAACAGGCATTTTTGGATGTTGTCCTTTCACGTTTTGAACAGTATGACGAATCAAACAGAACTCATCGCAACGGATATTTTTCGGCGGATATTCAATTCATTATTCAATGTACAATCGCGAGTTTGACTTCATCTGAACATTTAAAACTGTTTCCACAACGTATTAATGCATATTTTTATATTTACTGTCGAGTTGCAGAGTACATTAATTTAACAGGAGAATCCAAAGATCAAATGACAGAGCTTTGTAAACACTTCTATCAACAACTAGCAATAACCTTCGAATCAACAAAAGGCTCGAAACCAAATCTTTGCGTGTCAAACAAACATCTAATGAGAAGGATGAACATTCAACAACATTTGATGTTAAACATGGACATTAAAGATGTGCCAACAATGAATATATTCTTTGTTCTATGTAAACTATACTTCCAGTGGTCATTATTCGTTGATGACTACAACCATCTTCAATGGGTTGACATATTGTCAAAAATAAATCAATGGAAAATACCATTAATACATTTTATATCGCAATATATTGAATACAAGGAAACATTTGAACACCACTATCTCGATATACTCGCATTTATGCATCTTATCCGGACAAATCATCCACCAAAGAATATCCCTGAATCGCCATTTGCACTCTTTCTTAGTATGCTTGATAAATTAAATTTAGACCAAAGAACATTTTTTGGTTATTATAAAAGTATTTTCGCTGACAAAATGAAACAAAAGTTTTACGAATTTTTACATGTTAATGCTTTACTTTGTATGTTAGGCTCACAGGGTGATCTATTCGGTGATTATTTGTCAATATATGTGTCGAATGTTTCTGATGACGAGGTATGGGATATGCTTTTATACATGGGCAAAACTAATTATATTAACGAAAACATGCAAAAACATCTTATTACGATTTTGATACAACGAATTCAAAATAAATCGTTCAGAGTATCTAAACAATATTGTCATTTGATTAAGGATTGCTTAAAAGATGTGCAAGATGTAAATCGCCAAATTTTTTTGACAATATTTGAAACAATACTTCATTCATATCTCAATAAACAACTTAATGATGAACGATATTCTTATGAATTAAAAGAATCGGATCTTAAAGAATATTTGAACATCATTCTTGAATTATCATCGACACACAATCTCCAACAACCCTCTTGCTTACTAATTATTCAACATTTATTATTCAAATCAGGTAATGGTACAGTAAGTAAGTTTAAAAAAATCAAATGTCTATTCGAAAGATTAAATCAATTTGATCAAAATTTGTGTCAAACAAATGATCCCGATAGTATCATTCAAGATGAATGGTTGAACGATTATATTCTTTATATTCCTCAAGAATGGTTGAAGCAGTGCAAAGATGACTATGAAAATCTTTGTAATAATCATAACAACAATCGTTGGACACTTTATATTTGGTCAAAAATTATAATCTTGAGTCTTCGAAAAATAGATATGACTAGATGGAACGAAGTGATTATCCAATTGAATGAATGGTTAAATAATATCAATCACAACATTTATGATAGCAATGATATTTTAACAATATATTTTATTAAGAATATATTTGAAGTTATTATTTCCAAGCATATAAAATCTGTATTATCTTTTCCAAATAGTACATCAATTTTTGAATATATTCTACGCATTCGACAAGAAAGATCAGATTTAATTGACACAAAATTAGTGAATGATTTCGTTGAAAATATAAAACAGTTGATTAAAGATGCCTTATTATTAAATGGTAAGACCGATGTCAGGATTTCGTCTATGATCTCAAATAGAATCGAAATGTTTTAAGCAGATAAGAAATACATTTAAATAAGATTGAATCTTGTCTAATATGCACATAACTAATAGTTGAAGAAGAAAAATATACGACTGCACGACATTCTATAACGTGTGATATATCTTTAAAAAAAAGATATCTCTTAATTCTTGAAAAGGATTGAACAACTCAATAGATGGATTCCTTCCATTTAAACAATTTGTATTCAATACATTCCGAAACCAATGCCTAGATAGAATTTTTGTAGCGTACTCTGTATATAGATCACATCTGTTAGTTCCTCACCTTTATAGACTTGAGCAATGCCTTCGTTGCCTGGAAAATAGTATGGAAGACTTCATTCTCCACACTGATGATGATGATAATATAGAATTACTCTCGTTATTCGCACATTCATTCTTGTACATCCATCGATCAAAAGATGATATATTCATTCCATCTCGCTTCCTCTTATCAGACTATGTACAACCTATCCTCTTTTCTCCTAGTTTCTTTTTTTTTATTTTTACTCTTTGACTGTACAATGTGTATTCTCAGTTATCTGTGGATGTTGTCTCAATAAGCCTACTGCAATAAAATCAAAAAAACATATCTCATAATTCTTATGAATCAAACTATATATTTTAAAGACAATTTCTTTTCTTTACAGGTTCACGTACAACATATTTCGAATCATTAAATGAATCAATCGTTTATTATTTTCTTTCTCAAATCGATTTAAATAATATTCTAAGCACACAAGATCCACAGCATTATAGATTTCCTCTGACAACGCCACAGATTGATTTAATTGTCTCTTTTCCAAAGCCAAATGATATCGGCTTAGCTAAAATCGATGATAACGAACAATATTTTCGACATTTCATACAACAAATCAATACATGGTTAAAATGGTTTGACAAGTTCATTGATATTTTCCAGTATGTAATAGAATGGCTTAAAATCTGGAAAATGAATGGTGCTGAACAGCTATTTAGCGATATATATACCATCAGAAATGATCCATCAATGACTATAGCTAAAATAAAGACAATAATTCAAAATATTCTGAAAGCTCTGAAACCATTCAACGATCTTCAACGTCTTTGTGATCTATTTAATTGTCTACAATCATTTGAAACTATTGGCAATAGTACATTAAGCAATCGAGAACAGTTTAAATCTTATATTACAGAACTAAAAAATTTGTATCCAAATAACACATTCATAGTTCATCCTAAAACTCAAGAAGAAAAAGTCTTCTCAATTAATGATCGTCGATATGTTCATTGGTCATTAGCATGTACACAGCATTCTTGCAAAGTTAAAATAGAATATCAAATAAATGGATTACACGACCAAAAATACGAATTGTACTGTGACAAAGATGTTTCTCTTGATAAACAATTTCTACAAGGTAAATTTAAAACACAGCACAGCGGTCAATTAATAATTACGATTGATAATCATAGTGCACACACTTCACGTATTATGTGGTATCGATTAACACAAATTGGTTTAACAACATGTCATCTATTTCAAGGAATCTTTAACATGTATTATCAAAAATATTTTAATCAATCATCTCAATTAATTAAAGAAAATGAAATGAGTAAATTGATTAGTCAAGTCTTTTTCTTTATAGATAATCTTCTTAATGGTAATACTACATTACAAGATATGAATTATCTTAAAATAGTTTTTTATGATAAAAATATCAATGTACGAGAAGAAGTACAGAAATTATTTGTCAATTGTTCGATTGGAAATACTAAATTAGACACAACAACAACAACAAATGTAACATCATATATTCCAAATGATGAAAAAATTGAACAAGTATGTGAATGGTTACGAACCTATCAATATCTTAGTCATATTAATAATATAATTGATTGTGTAAAAAAATTTCATATTGTTTCAAATGATGATAATGATAAATCATTTGATAATCTTCAACATATAATTATCAATGAAAATTGTTCTCTTAAAGAAATTTCCGAAACTTATAAAGAATTATATCAACTTTTTCAAAGATTAACTAATCATCATTTACAATTAATTAAAACAATTATTCAATGTTCAAATATTGTTGAAATAATGAAACATTTTAATTTGTATTCAACAAATGGATTACGTCGATTTCAAGAATTACGAGATAATTTAACAACACAATTTCAATTACAAGAAAAAAATAATATGATTCTTAATTCTTGGATTATTACTTATGCTTTATGTGAACCATTTGTTCTTCAAGTAAAAAATTTAGAAAAATTTATTGATAACCTTGCTCGATTAACAAATATTGACGAAAGTTCATTGGAGCACATTAAAGGTAACTTTACTATTTCAATATTTTTTGAATTCTTCTGTATTTAATCTTATATAATTGAAAATTTTTGTTCAAGTGTGACTGATAAAATTGAATATAGAAAACGTATAAACTACAATGATTCGAAAAAGAGAAAAGTCTTTGTAATAAATGAATCAAAATAGAAACGAAGTTATTTACAATAATTTGTAATAAACTTTTTTCTTTGATTCAAAACATAGACACAGAATATTGAGAATTTGCTACAAATTTTGAACTTATAATTTGACACAAGAAATATTTCATATCATTAAAATCTATGTGAAAATGACATCGTTACTGCTAAAATATGATAATCGTATGCAACCGATAGCTATCGTATATGATATCATGTATCATCGTATTCACATGTCTCTCTCCTATTTGATAGAGAAGATCACTATTTCTTTCGTTTTTCCTTCAAAAAATGGAGAAACATAATTTGTGTTTTTAAAATAATACTTACCATTATAGTTGTTATTGAAAATAATCTTAACAAAAAAAAACACATGATTTCAAAAGCTTGGTAGACCTAAAAGATCTCAGTAAGAGGTATCGATTGTATATTATAATATGGTAGCCAATGATGATTTTTGAGCATTTTAATATTTTGATGTGAATATGATTCCTTGGTGCCGTGTTGTTTATTCAGGATAGTCGTTCTTTATTATAAGATGTGCATAAAGTAATTTATGAACATTAAAATTTTCATTTCCTTTGTAGTTGTAAATAATAATATACAAATTGTAAATATGTGGCTATCAGCAGAAGAAACAACAATGTTAGATAATGCTCTTATTACAATGGAACATATATATAGAACTGGTATAGTGAATATTTGTCTAAGACGTTTATTAAATAAACAATCCTATTTTGAAATTGAATATTCGATTGATAAATCATCAATAGAAATTAATAATGATGAACAATTTGAATATAAAGAAGAAAATGAAAGACAACAACAGCGTGAAAAACTTACATTGATATTGTCTATGACGGATATTGATGATCATAAACGTCAGTTAACATTTTGTAATGTTGATTTACAACAAAATATGTCTTATAAAAAGATATTATTAAATGAACAATTAAAATTATTAGAAATTATTGAAAAAATTTATAATATTCGTGTTAAACTTGAAATGGCTGGTCATCCTCATTTTCAATTAATTGAAGAAAATTATAAAATTTTTGATTCGTTTGGTAAAATTTTCTATAAAATAATCAATATTTTATTATTTATATATTATTTTTAGGAAAAATTAATAGAATATTATTCGATTTTAAAAATAATCAACATAATAATGAACAACAACTTGAAGAAATAATTAAAATTCGAACAAATGATTTTGAATTAATTTATCGTAATTTAGAAACAATTTATGATATGTGGATAAAAGATTTAGAAAACTATCGACATGATAATAGATTATTAAAATTATTTTCTAATCGTCAAATAATGATTATGATCATTTTATTAACAATACAAACAATAAAAAATGAAATTCATAAAAAATTTTTCGAAAATTTATTTTCAATAAAAAATCATCAATATAATAAAGATCAACAATTTAAATTAACTATTTTCTATTTAATTCATTATTTACAATCATTAAGAATTAATAATTGTGATTTAACTGAAGATAATATTGTTTATCTATATGAAAAATATAAAATAGAATCTGGTACATCTATTAATAAATGTTTATTATCATTATCTCAATTTTTAAAAGAATTATTTAATAATGGAAAAGAATTATTTATAAAAAATGAAATAAATAATGAAAATCAACAATTTCTTGTTATATTAAATTCAATAGAACGAATATCAGATAAAATTAAATTTGAAAATGATTTTGATATGGATACATATTGTATTCTTATAAATATTTTTAATGATAGATTACCAGCTGATTATCAAATACTTTGGTGTTCTATTTCAACTGAAGATGATATTCGATTATTTTTTTCACGTGTACGAACATTTTATAATTTAACATTTGTAGTAATGGATATAGATAAATTATATCATCGACATCGACAATTGTTATTAAATGAACAAGATTTATTAACAAATCAATCTGAACCTCATGCACCAATTTATTATTTTTCAAGAGAATTAACTTTATGTAGAAATGGTTTACGACCATTTTTTATAAAACCTCAATATCGAAATTCATCTCAAACATATTCACAATTAATGATGTTAATGCGAAAGACTAATTTTCCATTACCACAAATTCAAATTATTTATGGAACAGCTGGTATTGGTATGTATATTTTGATTATCTTTTTATTTTCTAAAATTCTTTTTTTTACTTTTAATTCATAGGAAAAACTCATCGTATTAAAACAAAATATAAACATGAAAATACATCATGTATTAGTATTAATGATAAAATAAATTTATCATCATTAATCAGTTCATTTCTATCTTTTGAATCAAAAACATTAAATAATCAATCATCAATCTATTTTAATATTTCTATTCATGCACCATTTGAACAATTAAATCGTATTCTATTTTCTTTATTTATATGTAGATCATTAAATGATCTTAATAGTGGTCTTACATTTTCATTATCAATAATAAAATTATGGAAATTCATTATTGAAATACCTTATATAGAAAAAAATAATATAACAATTAAAGAGAATTTTGATAGAATATTACCATTACTTTCGATTATATCATCAAATAGTTTAGAAGAAATTACTGATACCAATTATCAATTATTTATTGGTGAAGAAGAAGAACTTGTTGCTAGATTTCTTAAAGCTTATGAAAATCGAAGTATTGATAATTTTATGACAGTATCTGAAGATGGAATTGAAAAACCTATAGATTTTGATCAATTAACAAATGATAATGAATGTCGTTCGTATGTATACAATTGTATTGAAAACTATGCACCTAATTTACCAAGAAATAAAATATTTGAACTATCTTTTACAAAATTTTTATATCGTCGTATTCGATTTTTTACTAGTGTTTATTATCGTTATAATATGACAATATCTCATCTTGGTTCAACAACAATCCAACAAATGATCGAAGAAACAAAATATCTAACTCAAATAGATTTTTCTACAAATGATTATTCTCGTATTTATCTTGTTTAAGATCCAAATTTTTCATTACATTTATTATATAATAATTGGAATGGTGTATCATCATCATTAAAAACTCTTTTTATTAATAATCCATCAATAAAATTTGCATATAACGACAAAGATTATTTTATTAAATGTTTATCATGGTTAATTGATATACCTTATGATATATTTAAAATAATAATGAATGAAATAAAATTTATTTTAACAGAAAATTTTGTTTATAAACTTTTTCATATTCATGAAAGAAAATTAACAAAATTAGCTTTAATTATTGAAGGTGAAACAGGTGTTGGAAAAACTTTTCTTTTAAAATTTTATTCTTTATTACTTAATGCTAATATAACTTATGGTAAATTTGATAATAATATTATTCCAAGAATTTTTGAACGTACAAGTTTATGGTTATTGACAGATATAATTAAGAATATTCTAGAAAAAGAAACAACTTTATTAAATATATTTCTTCAACAAGTAGAATCAAAATTAAATAATGTAGATGATAAAAATGAAATGGAAACTAATGTTGAAAATATATTTGAATTTAAAGACGAAGAAGAAGAAGAAGAGGATATATTTCAAGCACAGAACGAACCACTTAATCAGGATTTATTAAGAAAAATAAAATTATCATTACAAAATTTTGAATATAACCATGAAATTTTACGAAAAATATGGAAAACAATTATAATTATATCCAATCATTATTCAAAAAATATTACGAATAAATTAACTATTGCATTACACAATTTTATAACATCACATTTAATAGATTCACCATTAATTGATATTAGTCCTCGATTATTAAAATTATTAGAAGATTCCCATATAATAAATGTTGAAACATCTATTGAAATTTTCAATGAATTTTTAATTCATTCTCATATTAAATCATTATTTTATCGTCTTCTATTACATCCAGGTATAACTGAAGAACAAATTGAAGATTTCATGTTACCTATTTTACAATTAGCACAAAAATTACCTAATCTTGAATTAGTTGTATTTTTTGATGAATTTAATACATCATCTTGTCTTGGTTTATTTAAAGAAATGTTTATGGATGGAACATTACATGGAATAAATCTACCAAAAAATATATTTTTTACTGCTGCAATCAATCCTTTAATTATTCAAAATAATAATAATAAAATTCATCGTCATGATTATCTTGTACATGAATTACCACAATCATTAGAAAATCTCAAAGTTTCCTATGGAATATTAGATTTACATACATTAGAACATTATATTAAACAAAAAATAGCAACATTTACTGTTATTTCAACAAGAAATTCTCATATATATATATACCATTAGAAGAATATGCACAAGATATGCTCGCTCAATCTATTCTTAAAGCACAAGAATTTTGTGAAAGACGTCTCGGTATGATTTTTTTTCATATTTAATTCAAAAATATTGCTTAATAATTTTCAAATTTGTTGCAAATTTAAGTTTTTCTATAAGATTTATCAAAAATCGAAAATTTTCTGAAAGATTTTATAGATAGTTAATAGAAAATTTTTTGAAGACATATTTCAATGTGAATGACGACAGTTCATTGTCATTAAAACTTCTGAGAACTTATTTTTTTATTTTATTTAGGACGAAATTCTGTATCACAAAGAGAAATTCAAAGATGTTTTAATCTTATTGATTTCTTCTGGAAAATGAAATATGATGATGATAATGATGAACCAAATTCAATACGATGTATTGCTTTATCATTAGCATTAATTTATTATTTTCGACTTCCAACTAATGAAGATAATTTTCAACGAAATGATAATACTACACCAACACGTGAAGAACTTAGTGAAATTCTTTCTCAAAATATACCAGAATTTTCTAATATTATTCAAAATGAACTTAAAAAATTTGTTAATACAAAAAATTTTTTTATTCCACATGGAGTCGCTGTCAATCAAGCCGTATGTCTCTTATTATCTATTATTTATATTAATTTTTTACTTTGTTATCTCATTTTAGATTCGTGAACATATATTTTCAATTGTTATTAGTATTGTTACTCGAACACCATTATGTATAATTGGTGCACCAGGTATGTTTCTATAATCGATATGATTAAAGAAAAATATTTTTATCTTTAGGTCAATCGAAAACACTTTCTTTTCAAATTGTTTTACAAAATCTTCAAGGTTCTCAATTATCAACAAAATCATTTTGTAAACGTTTACCAGCTATTGATCCATTCTTTTGTCTTGGATCAAAATATAGTCGATCAGAAGATATTGCATATGTATTTGAACGAGCTATCAAACGTGAACAACAATATGAACAAAATCGAATTGATACACGTTGTGTAAATTTTCTTCTTTTCTCCAAATTCATTCATAGTTATATATGTTTATTTTAGGTTGTTTTCTTAGATGAAGCTTCATTACCTGATGAAAAAAAAATGGTATTAAAAGTTTTACATCCATATTTAGATGAATGTAAAGTAGCATTTGTAGCTGTAGCTAATAAATCATTTGATGCTGCTAATGCTAATCGAATGATTTGTATATATCGATCTTTACCGTCAAAAGATGATCAAAAAATCTTAGCTTATGGTTGTCTTGGTTTACAAATTAGTTCTAATCAACATAATCTGAAAAATAATCTTGATGATATTATTCTTGGTCTTTGTCAAGGTTATCGTCGTGTACTTACTAATCTAAATATTCCTCAAATATTTCATGATCGAGATTTTATTTATATGTTAAGAGAATTACGTTTTGAATTACCGACAACAACAACAGAAGATCAAGAGACAAGTATTAATACTATAAAACCAATTAGTCTATTACGTGCATTAGAAGATAATTTTAATGGAATAAATCAAAATGAATTTGAAGAATTAGTTAATATATTTTTTAAATCCGTTGAAGAAAAATCGTCTAATTTTCGTTTACAAAACGATCGTAAACAGCAAAAATTTACTCGTGATATTCCAACTATTCTTCATGAATCAATGAAACTTGATTCAAAACGTCGACGTCTTTATGGTCGATATAAATTAATTATTGATGAATCAGATGATGAAAGTGCTATTAATCTTTTATTACAAACAAATATTTTCAATTCTAATTTAAATCGACCAATAATTTTTCGAATGTCTGATTTTTCTGATGATATTAATAATGAATTACGAAATGTTGAAATATTATCAACAATTAAATTATGTATGGAAACAGGTAAAACAATAATAATGGTAAATACAAATCGAATTCATGGTTCACTTTATGATGTTTTTAATCAAAATTTTTCAATAATGGCAACAGATGATACAAGAAAAATTTTTTCAAAAGTTGCTATTGGTCCAAAAACAATTGATGTTATTATTCATGAAGATTTTCAATGTATTGTTCATATAAAACGTAGTGAATTTAAAGATATTCCACCACCATTTCTTAGTCGTTTTCAAAAATATTCATTAAGTATTAATGATTTTTATCATATTCGATTAGAAAAACTTCCATTAAATGAACAAAGTATTTTGAAAAATATCGAAGAAAAATTACAATCATTTATTCAACATTTTGGACGACAATTTTTTTATGGTATAAATGAAAATACACTTTATTCATGTCTTTTATCATTAATTAAACATAATAATAATGAAGGTTATTCTTTAGTAAATATTCATCAAATTTATACACAATTAAATATTAAATTAAATTCATTTATTGAACAAGATTCTATTAATATTCAACAATGTCTATTTCGATTAGTATTATCAAAATTAATACAACTTGTTTCACCTGAATCAATTATATTAAAATTACCAACATTTGAAGATAATGTTCAACAATGGTTATGTAATTTATATTTTCAACAACAAGAACATTTTAATATTATGAATTTTATTCAAGAATTTACTTCAAATTCATTTATTAATATTAATAATGATAATTCATCATTATTATCAACAAATATTGAACATCAAATAATACAAAATACTATTCATATAACAACAAAAGTGATTATATTTGCACGAACATCATCTTATATAATTGGTTTAAATCAACAATCAAAAAATGAATTATTTAATAATAATAATAATGATGAATCTGATAATAATGTTGAAAGGATAGAAATTTTAAATCTAGTAAGTATTTTCTATACTAATGTTACCGACTTAAATTTAATAAAAATATTTCAAGTAAACGACAAGACACAATGGTGATATTTTAATCAGTGAGGGAACCAGGGAAAGACTCCTTCTAGTGAAATTTTCAAATTTTTGATACATGTATTTTATTTGTTAGAGGAACTCAAAGGCTCGTTGAGGAGGTTGAGTTCCTCTAGCCCAAAACTGTAAGTAGTAGGATACAGAAATTTTCTCGAGATATGGCTTATCCTTGAGGGGGCGTACTGGGAACCTTATGGGAAGCAACCCCCCCCCCCCCCACCATCATTTTTTTAGAAAAATCAGAAAATATGCAGTAGTGTTTTCAAGAATTTTTTTATTGTAGGAATCTCGAAAACTCTAAGGAGGCTGATTCGCCTCCCCTCCCCTAGCTCAAAATTCTGGCTCCACCACTGATTTAAATTTCTTACAAAAGATTTAAAGAAATTTATCCTATATGTGATCTGATAAGAATTTTCTATGCTATTATATCATCCTTCAATTTTTCTACTTTTTTTTCGTTCCATCTGTAATACTGACTCGTTTCTAATAGGAGACCATATATTTATAAGAATCTATCTAATTAACTTGAATCGGAATGTATCACAATATCATCACATTTGATTAATTCTCTAGATTAGACATGATGAAATTTTTAATTATTCGACTTAATTAAACAATGTTTATTAAATGAATTTAATAGATACAAATATATGTGGATAATCATAGTGATTATTTTGAACATTTGAGAAAATAAAGACTTGATGAACTTCTTTCGATATTTCTTCATGTTCTGTCACCACCACTTTTTCTGTACTCTAAACATTTATAGACCATTAGACATTGAAAGAAACAGAAAAAACCAAAAGAAGATCAAGAAGACAATATAAATTAAGATATCTATCACATATCAAAGTCAAATGATTTATATTAGGGGTGTTGGCGTTCCCCATTCCCTAGCGTTCCGTTCCCAAGGAACGGAACGCATATCATAGTGTGACTTTTAGCATTTTTTCAAGAGATGGTGGTGTCTATATCCTTTTGCTTGTCGTTTTACTTCAAATTGTTGCCCGTTCCGGGTTCCTAGGAACGGGGAACGAGAAACATTCCGCGTTCCTGGGAACGGGGAACGGGAGGCGTTCCGCGTTCCTAGGAACGGAGCACGTTCCCCGTTCCCGAGAACGGAACGCAAAAACGACACCCCTAATTTATATATAGTATGTTGCCTAAGCTAGAAAGTCTCAAACTGAATGTTTGTACTTGACGAATCCATTATAGACTGATATTTCAATTACTGAGTTGTAAGGAAAGCTTTGAATGTGGTGAAACTTTTAGAGTATGTAAAACAATTCAATTCAGAATTATTCTAAAAAATTTAGTCTTATTTAGTTTTATTCTATTTAGATGTCGAAGTTATAAAATGAAAGAATGTGATTCTGTTATACATAATTAGTTGGAAATCTTAAATTGATTTATTGAAATATTACCATAGATTCTTTATTACAATCCCAAACGATTTGAATATATCTGACTCAAGATCGATATTTAACCCTTTACGGCCGGGTGTTGCCAAAAGGCAACAATTTTGCCGTAGGGGGGTACGGCATTTTTTTAAAAGTCGGACGTGAAAAATTGATCCCTATAACTAAACAACAAAGAATATATAGAAAGATAACTTTTTGCTTGTTGTCTTCTGGTAGCCGGCCGTAAAGGGTTAAAGAGAGAAGATTTTAATTTAAATATATACTATAAAAAAAGAAATTTTATGAATATTTAATTTGAATTATCGTATATTTTTAAGATTTATTCAGAAAAAATATGATTATCTTTTTGAATAGAAGATGCTATAATTAATTGATTAACCTATGTAACATGTACTATTAGAGTGCTATGTTCGAACATTAGCTTTATTAGACATGACATGGTTCGAGACAAAACATTAGCATATATTCATCTTAAAGTATCAATGCGATAACACTCTGATTACATTGTAACATACATTAATCTTTGTGGCTAAGCAATATATACAAGAGTATTCAAGTTCTTAAATAAAAGAACTATTAGTCAGGCTGATTTCTTGTTTTGATCTACAGGCAATAACAGTTGTAGAAAAATGTATTAAACAAATGAAACACATATTTTATTTTAGAGCACAATTGAAAATTCTGTTGAATTGCAAGATAAATTTTATAAATATGAAAATGATCTTACTAAAAATATTTTAATTATAATAATTGATGGTCGATTTAGACAACAACGTTTACATATTCCTTTTGTTCGACAACTTATTGATAAAATTGATTATTCTTATAATATAAATAATTTAATAAATCGAAAATATTTTCTTATATTGATTCATTTCTCAACACAAGATTTATATCATCAATCATATTTTTCATCAATATTTTTACATGATTGGGATTTTTATTACTTTGATACATTAAAACCAAATAGTGCATTTCATTTTCAAAAAATGTTACAAATTTTATCATCAAATCATCATCAACAAGAAATTTCTGATAATATTTTATGTGATTTAAATGTTCTTTTTGAAGATTGTTTATGGGATTTTTGTTCTCGAATACAAATAATTCTTCCTGAATTATCACAAAATATGTTTACAAATAAATTAGCTTATAAATTTTATCAACGTCAAACAAATACAATTCATCGTGTTAAATGTTTAAAACAAATTCTTCAACAATCAAGAAAATTACAAATATATATTATTAATATTTATCATAAATATTTATTAAGAAAAAAAGATGCAACAAAAAAAATTTATCATTTTATTTATCAAATTTCAAAAGATATTTTATGTGGTAAATGTTTTCATGGTTTAATCGATTCAATACAATTACAAACACGAAATTCATTTACAAATTTTGTTTCAAATATTTTTAAATTTATTATTAATGATTATGGATTAGATACATTAATAAAATTATCAATAAATGATCATAATTATGATTCATTATTAAATTTAATTGATTATCAATTATTTTCAACGGATGATAATAAAGATATATTTTCTTCTTCAACAACACAAGGAATATTTCAACTTAATACACATTATTCTTGTATACCACAAACACCGTTATATCATTTATTACATAAACGTATTAAAGAACATGCAGATAAAATCAAATTAACATTTATTCTTAACGAAAGAGAACATAAAGGTTAGAAATTTCTATTTCAAATAAACTTTTTTAATCTGAAATACAAGTAGCGTAGACTGTGACGATCCACTGGGTTCCTTGACTGTGCAAAGCAGAAGTATCTCACTGCTAGACTCGTATAAACATACTATGTGGCCCACCGTACTCATTATGATGCTATTGATTCCTCGATCCCAAAAATCCTTCTGTCCGATTATTCAGATTTCAATGTTTTTCTGACGTTTGATCCTGCGGACAAACACATCGTCAATTTCGGGATTTATACCCTAACTTATAGTCAAGTGAATAAGAATGTTTTCAAAAACATATTTATGAAAAATATTACCATCTTCATTGCTCAAAGGAGAAGTTTTGAGGATATAAATCTAACTTTATTTTTATTAATTTGAAATCGACTGATTACAAAAAAATCTTGCTAATGAACTTGAATTTGTTTTTCCAAAGAACTACATATAAACTAACTAATCTAGAGGTATATATCAAAACAAGTAACGAAAGAAATCATGAAAGATATTGAATTGAAAGACAATATTTAGAAGCAACAGTTAAATTGTCGAGAGTTTTCTCATATAGTGACTTTATATTAAATTGAAACTTAAACCAAACATTATTATTCGACTCAATATGGTTCATTACTCCTTTTTTTGAATCATTTTGAGATGAATTAATATCGATCGGATGACATTAACGATCGAGTAAAATTAACATATTATGAAAACGTTCTCTGAAGAATTGTTCATCAAAATCTTCAATGAAAATGAATATAATCAATTGACTTCATTCAAACCGATAAAACCTAACTTAGAAGAGAATTATTTCAACTAACTTTCAACTTTTCATATTATCATTTGGCCATCCGAAAAATTGTTCAATCATTCTTTAAACTATCCTACTTTGAAATTTTCAATTATACTAAATTATAAAGCAATGCTTCGAAAATGAAGAGTCAAATAGCACAAATACTTCAAGGATTTTTTTACTCTTAGTGAGACCTACGTACAGCCAAAAGATGAAGCAGACTATTAGAAATTAGTTGAGGTAGTTTACTCATTATAGTCCTAAATCATCATTACTTTTCTTTCGAATAGTGATACTCCGAATCCGTTATCTAAAATTGATTCAAAAAACAGTTATATTGATTACTTTTTATAAACGACAGTAGTATAGAAATATCATTTTTTCGTTTTACAGCAATTCCATATATTGCTCTTTTCACCTCAATATTTTTGCTTTATATAGAAGAAGAAAATTTTTTACGTCATGATTATTATGCAAATCCACCGATAACTACGACAGATAATAATACTAACAAAAACAAAAATGAAGTAATTCAATATACATTCGAACAATTTCGATTTGAATTAATGAATTCAATGATAAATGATAAAATTTTAACTGATATTATATGTGAACATATTTTACATTCTTATTCAAATGATCTTGTTCGAACATTTTGTACAATTGTTGAAAATAATTTTACAAATGATCTTATTCAATGTCAACAAACAATTGAATTTATTTCAAATTGGTTACAACTTATTAATGATAATGATTATGTATTATTAAATAATTATCCTAATAAATATATATGGCTTCTTGCACATGTTTATACATCATTTGAATATGAACAAAATGATATTATTTCAATATATTCAGCATGTCGAATTATTGATTATCTTGATCCTACACGATCATCTTATAATAATTTATTTAATAATGAAAATATGACACGTTCTGATATATGTGAAAAATTTTTTCGATTAATTTTTGATTATTTATGGAAAAAACTTAATCAAATATGTTTAAATAATGAAAATAATCAAATATGGATATATGCATATACATTTATTTCAAAATATTATCCATCAGATAAAATTTTACAAAGTATACAACTTATTGATATAAAAAATCAAATTGAATTTATGAATATATCCTATATAATTTTTTTAAATGAAAATATATTTAAACCACAAGAATTAATATTATATTTATTAAATGAAATTAATTTTAATAAAACATCTATTGATTTTAAATTATTACCAAAAATAATCGAAATTATTCATCAATATTTTCAAAAACAATATATTAATAATTCAACATTAATTATTGATATTCAACAATGGATATTATCAATAATAAAATCTATGAAACAAATATCTATACAAGAAATTTCTTTTCTTTTTCAATATCTTAATCAATCAACTTGTCAATTATCATTAGGAATGAAACAATTTCTATTTGATGAATTAATTAATATATTTATTAAATTAAAGCAACAAGATAAAAAAAATTTTGATTTATGGGATCGTTTAGATTTAATTCCCGATTTAATTGAATCGATATCAAATATTGATTTTATTGAAAATTATCAAATTCCATATCATCCATTAATAGGATCTCATAATAACAATTCGTATATATTATTTGATTTATATTTCTTTCATCTTAGACGTCTAATGACAAATGAAATAATTACTTGGAAATCCGTTAATAAAGGAATGCTATTAAAACTACCGAAAGTTAACAACAAACGTTTTCAATTTATTGCAGAAAATCTTTTTAAACAATTAAAAGATTATTTTCGATTGGAAATGATTGCTTTATTATTATGTCAACCGAATTTAAATGAAAATGATAAATCTAGTATGAATTATATTTTACCAACAATAATTACAGAACTTTTATCTATTGATCAACAATCAATACAATTTAATAATCATCTTAAATTTTTTTTATCAATAATTATATTGAAACAATCATGGAATTTTTTATTAAATTTATTAAAGTCTGAAAATATTCAATATTTAAATAATCAATGGGCAACAACTTTATATAATTTACTTGAATTAAAACAAACACCTCAACATAATAAATATTTACTAATTTGTCATCAAATACAATTTACATTATCATCAAATAATATTTCATCAATATTTCCAAAACTTCACCAACCATATGAAGAATTAAATCAAATTATTAATATCTGTATCAATAATAATACTGACAAAGATCAATGGAAAATTCTTTCTAATTGGATTGAAGAAAAACTCAATTCTACTATCGTTCAATTACAGTTAAATGAAATTAAAGCAATGTTATTCTTGACTATTTACTATAATTATTATTGTAATAATCAATTATCATTAATTAATTCATTATTAAAAATAATTGAAAATATTTTACATTTATCATCTGAAGAATTAAGAGTCTTTCGTGTTATTATACAGCCAGAACAATTTATGATTGGTTATACATTAGATAATAATTTTCTAAATAATTTATTTAAACTTAATTGTGAAGATGAATTTGAATTATCTTTACGACATATGCTTATTAATTTAATGGCTATGATTTTATTAGGTGGAAAACAATCTTTTCTTTGGACATTTGCATTTCAACCAAACATATTACAGAATACATTTGGTAAATATTACTTCATTTTGTATATTTTTATTCAGTTAGTTTACAAAAATAAAATATAATTTCTATTGTTGTTTTGCTTTATCTTAACTCTTTGATCTTTAAGATATATATGTATATATTTTTTAAAAGTTTTTGAATTCATTTTATTTAAAATTTAGTAACGTTTTATTCCATATAGATTTCATTATGACAATTCTTTAAAACGATGATTTTCAAATGAAATACATAAGCCCATTCGTTTTCTTTGAAAATAGGTTTTATAAACATTGTTTTTTCCATGATTTTATATGAAAATATCGAGTGATATTAGATTCATCTGTTAGAAAAGTTGTTAGTCAAAGATTTGCTGTATTTTTCCATTCTAATTCAAAGAATATCTATATTATTAAAATAGTATAGAGTTTGTTTAACATAATCTTCGAATTATCATGATAAAAGAAAAAGTTTTGTAGCATTGAAAGATAATTTTGTTTATTAATAGTATACATCATAGATTCATAAATAATATCAGACCGAAAATTTTTTTCAATATCCTACTTATATCTCCGCATTTTGCAGTGCCTAGTTTTGGGTACTAATTTTAGACCTATTCTGTATTAGTGATATGTCATATTACATTTTCATAGAAGTATTAATTGTTAAAAGGCGTATATTCTAAGACTGTTTAATTGACTTTAAAATAGGATTTGGATCAACTTCAAAGAATATCATTCAAGCTAATGGTGTTCATTACGATTGTGGTTGTATTATTTCACAAAATGGTGATTTAATACGGTTTACAAATAAAGGAGATACAAGTATATTAAATATTCCAGCTGTTTATGTTGCCTATTTCTCTACATTTGGTGCATTGGTAAATTTTTTAAAATTTTTTAATCTGATTTTTTTTTGTGTGTATTTTTGTTTCATTGTTAGGCTTGGCATTTATTATTATTTGATAATTCGATTGAAAATTTACATGGTCCTATACTTTCACCTACAGCTATTGCGGATAATACAGCAACTTATCAACTTGCTGGTGATAGTATTCGAGCGAAAATATGTCACTTTGTTCATGCTAGATTGTTATCAACATATCATTTTTTATCAATTCAATCAAATCAAAATGATGCTTGTATTCTATTAAGTCGTTGTTTTGAACAAATGGCTTTTCTTACACAGAGACAATATCCATGGATTAAACCTATTTATAGAATTTTAAATGATCAATATTATGCCGAACAAGAATATCAAAATGATGTATTCTATTTTGTTTATGAAAAACTTCCAGAATATAAATCTTATGTAAATCAATTAAATTTAGAATCTCAAATACAAAAAAATCTTCAAGATTTTGTTGATAAAATGCCTATTATTATTCAATTTATACATTTTAAAACTGAATTATATCGTCCAATAAATTCTCAATTATCTCTTCATATTTTACGATATATTTTTAATTCTTTTGATGCTTTAAAAATAACAACATTAATTTATAATCTTACTCATTTCTATCTTCTTTTACATCAAACTTATACACAATTAATTGAACAAAAAGAATTTTTAACAATAACATTGCAACAATTATATGAGCGGGGTGAAAAATTTTACAATAATTCTCATTATCAACAACATCAAGATGAAAATAAAACTCATCGATCAATTATTGAAAATGGAATCGAAGCTGTCAACAGATATCATCAATTTTCAAATGGTCTTATTCAACCAGGTGCTTGTGATGAAACTCAACGTTTTACAACAATTACATTCGATACACCAGTACATTATTTAGTGACCAATGAAAACCATGATGAAGGAGATATTATTATGCGTATAATAAGGTTAATTTTTTTGATAAATCATATAATTCAAAAATCTTTTTCAAATTTCTATTGACAGCTAAATAATAATGAAATGTTTGAATACCTTGATAGAGTTCTTTCATTTTTCTACGGCATTTGAAAGATACAGTAAAAGGTCTTGTAATTTTCTTACAAAACTCTTCCCAGTTTTGTAGAACGAAAGAGATTTCCATCTCGATTTTTTACCAAAATTTTCGTGTATATTAAAAAGGGAAAGAAAAGTATCATTAAGATAGTGTACGAACACAAGCATAAGCCTGTGTAAAGATACAGATTTCAAAAGCTATATTATATATTTGTTTATTCTATCAAAGAAAGAATGTCGATTAAATAATCGATTTTTTTTAACTAGATGAGCCAGAGGTTCAAACAGGCCTCGTTTTGAAGGTCCGTGCGGCCTGTTCATTTTTTCGTGCGAATAAAATAATGACAGACTAGAAACTAGATGGTCCGATAGCGCGCTGAGGCTACCATCCTACCCGAACTTGATCTGTCGGTCATAGCACAGATCACGATTTTCAGAACAGCGTCATTCAGACGTCTAAGAAGGTTATTGGCCTGTCACTTACACTGGTCTGAGAATAGCAGCCTATGCCTATGACAGGCAAATCAGGTTCCGGTAGTATAGTAGCCTCAATGCCCTATCTAAACATCTGGTTTCTGATCTACAATATTTATTTTATTCGCTTGAAAAAGTGGATAGACCGCACAGGCCTTTAAAATGAGGCCTGTTTAGACCTCTGAGATGAGCACATAAAATAAATTCTTTATGTTTTGTTTTTAGTGTCTTAATTGATTATCATAATAATTCATTAGATTTAATTGAAAAAGAATTAAATAATGATAATAATCATACAAATAGTATTTTAAAAAATTTAGTTAATTCATTAACATCAAAAGAAATTTCAATTTTAAAAATAGCAAATGATTATACTGGTATAATGACATTAAATGATGAAGATTGTTTATGGATTGAACAATTATCTCGAGCCAGTCTTATTAATAATGAAAATGATATATTCTTAACAAAAAATTCACAATTAATATTTGATTTTAATTATATTCAATCACAAATAATTCGAAAATATTTTCTTCTTTGTCGTATTAATTATCATCATATTATACAAAAATATCAATGTTATACAAAAACAATTCAAACAACAGATATTGAGAATTTAAATCTTAATGAAAAATATTTAATTCTATTTGATAATAAACAAATTGAAAATGAATGGAATCATTTAAAAGATATATTATTAGATAAACTCTATTATTCTCATACACTTTTAAAACAAATAGCATTAATATTAAAAAATTATTCAGATGATTTTTCATCTATGAATTTATTTGAATTTGTCAAAATAATTGTTCATGATAATGATATTTATCAACATTTAGAACAATATGAAATAAAAAATTTTCAATTATGTTATATTAATCATGTTATTAAACTTTATGCAGAATCTATGAATAGTTATCAACACTTATTTACTGATATACATCCTTTACTTCGTATTCCAATTAATAATGAATTAAATAATGAACTTATTGAAAATTTTAATAAATGTATAATTAATATTAATAGTGATAAAATATATTCAACAATTCAATTAATTACAGAATATCTTAATGAATTAAAAACAATTGAAAATATACTTATTCAACAATCTACAAAATCATTAATAGAAACATGTAAATATTTAGCTATTGAAAATTCAATTCTTTTATATATACCAGAAAAAATCAAATGTGAAAATTATGTTGATATTAATATTCATTTAATTCGTATAAGATCAATGCTTCAAGAACGTATTGTTAATATTGAAGAAAAACAAAATAATTTATGGAATGAAAATTTTTATTTATATCAACAAGAAAATAAACAAAATAATCGTTTTTATCAATATTTATATTCACAAAATGAAGAAGAAATATTTAATAATAAAACAAATGATTGGATACTTCCTCAAATCAATATAGAACAAATACAATTTAAAGATAATTCAAATCAATGTATTGAATATGTATCTTTAATAGAATTAAATATTAAATTTGTTTCATATACATCATCAATATTTATTCAACAAATACATAAATATCGAGAAGAATCACAAATAAAATTAATAAATCGAACTAAAGCACAAACATTTACTATTATTCATTCAGATGGAACATCGAAGACATACCTATGGAAAATTGAGAATTTTTTTGAACGATTAAAAAAAATATTTGATGAGAAAAAATATGATCAGAATTTATTTGTTGTTGTCGATAAAAATGGAATTTTTATCGATTTTACAAATAACAATTATCATCCATCAATTTTAGAATATCATATTATTGAAAAACAAGAATTAATTCAGATTCAATTTCAATTTCGAACACAAATATATGAATATCTAGTCACATCAAAGAGTAATATTTCAACTATTATTCATCATTTTATTGATGATAATCATCTTAAATCTTTATCATCAGATATTATTCTTTATTTTTTTGATGAATATGGCAAATGTTTTGATGATAGAAGTATTATTGAAACAAATCGTAAAACAATTCTTATTTTAGTCATCGAAGAAAGTATCAACAATACTAATACATTATGTGAAATTATCTTACAAGACAAACAAGGTAATTAATAAATAAATAAAAAACAACTTTATTTGATACTAGTGAGAATCCGTGCATATTGCACGGTTGTTTTTTCTCTAACGTATGACATCAAACATATAATCTTTTCGACATTATATACATAGAAGCCCTACAGCTTCATACTCTTATATCACCTAGATTTTTATAGTCTCTGTAGTCTTCGGCTTCATATCCTTTGTAGTTCTTCTAGTTTTATCCTCTTATTGCCTTAGTCCCTTTTTGTTTTCCCCTTATTTCCTAATCGCCTTATTGCGATCCTTACTTGAGGACCTGTGGATACCCCTATAGTACAGCCCTTGACGTCCTATAGGTACCCTCATAGTATAGCTCTTCAGATCACAAGGGTACCCACATAGTGTAGCCCTTGAAGACCTCCCCCTACAGCTTTATTCGACTTTTAACCTTCAACACAGACAGGCACACACAGACACTGAGCATTACATATATAGATAATTATTTTCTATTTTATAGATGAAAATCAAATAAATTTATTTCATCCAACAACAAAATGGCAACAAATTAATTTTTGGTTAAAAAATTTTCCATATATAAATGAAGCTTCTGTTAATAATTGTGCATTTTTAATAAGGGAACAAAAAATAATTATTGATGATAATCAAACTATCTCTTCAGTATTAAATCAAACAGAATCAATAATAATTGATATTATTAATCGAAATATTCTAACAAATGTTATTTTTTCTTATGAAACAAATAATTATTCTATTAATACATTAAAATCAACAAAGATATCTTCATTATTAAACAATAATAATCTATTAGAACAATTAAAATTAAATAATTTTTCTTTAGATGACTATATTTTAATATTAAAAAATCCAAATAAACATATTTTAACAAAAGATGATCTTCAACAATCTATAGATATTTATTCAACTATTGAAAATCAATCAATTCATATTCAAATATCCATATTAATACAAATAATAAAATATGATGATAAAGAACAAATAGAAATTTTTCTATCAAATAAAAATCTAACTATTCAACAATTATTACAATTAACAGAAATATCAATCGATATTTATAAATATTTATCTTCAAATAATACAAAAAAAATTCTTGATTATAATAAAATTTTATTAAATTTAAATGAAACAAAATTTACTCTTCTCAAAGAAAATGAAACATGTTTTGTATCAATTAAAACAATAGATAATCTTAATGAACAATGTCATCAATATGCTAATTTTGCTACTATAGCTGATATTTGCAAAGATAGTCAAATTGATATTTTACATCAATATCTATTACATACAAATGATTTTGTTCCATCAATAGAAACTCAATTAATATATTTTCAAACAGAATCACCTGTACAATTTACTGTTATTAATAATAATTTACCAATAACTATCACAATAGAAAATAAAGAAAATGAACAAATAATTAAAGTAAATTGTTTACTTTCAATGACAATAAAACGTTTATGTTCAATTTCATGTCAATTATTTGGTTTAAATAATGAATACTATAAATTAATACAAAATGATTCGACATTAATCGACGATGATATTTCATTAGAAGATATCGATGAATCTATGACTAATTATAAATTTCAATTAATTCCTATTCTATCCAATTATTGTTTAGTTACATATTGTGATGAGATAATTAAAATGCCTTGTTGTGATGATACATTAGCATCGACTATTATTAGAGAAACATTAGAAAAATTAAATATTTTATATGATAATATAGATCAATATGAATTAATTGCATTGAATGATGATAGAACTGAAATTGATTTTGAAATATCAATTGATGATATTCGTCAATTATTTTCTTCTTTAATTACAGCAATACCATTTGAATTAAGAAAAAAAATGAATGAATAAATAATTATATTGGATTTTGACTAAATATTGTTTTATTCCAGAGTCATTTGTTTTTTTTTTAAATAAAAATTGTACGACAATATTTCTAGATTAACAAATATTTATATTAAAAAAAAAACTTTCGTTTATGATTCTATAGCTTTTCGTTGTTTGTAGATTGATATAATAAGA
>JAJEKB010019190.1:0-71219 GCA_022393335.1 Macrotrachela quadricornifera
CCATCACTCACTCATTCACGTGAATGTTTTGTAAAAAAAAGAAATAGAGAAGAGAAGCCCTTATTCATTCTTTCTTCTTTTTTTTTTCTTTACTATTCACGTTTTATTCATTATAGAATGACGGACAATAGCAGTGCACCTGTTGATTTACGTATTAAACGTAAGCGTACTGATGATAATGACGATAAATTATCGACAAAGAAAAAATCTCGTAATCATGATAATGAAATTCCACTTGATCTATCTTTTAAATCACCTTATCATACTTCACAATATCCAATATCATCAACAACTATTCCATTTTATAATCCAACAAATTTATTCTTTAATTCATCTGCTTTACTCTATGATTTATTCTTAGCAAATCTAAATTCTTATTGTCAACAACAAGAACAGCAACAACATTATCAACAACAACAACAACAACAACAACATTCAAAAATTGAATCAATATCATCAAAATCTAGTAAACAACAATCAATATCTGCTTCTCGTTTAATAAAAGATAATTCAATAACAAATAAACATGAATCATATGCTTGTTCATGTGGCGAAAAATATTCTAATGTTGCACAACTTGTTAGTCATCTTAAAATAACAAATCATAATGCACAATTATCTTCAACACATGATGAAGTAGCTAAACTTGTTCGTGGACAAGATATTTGGTTATCACGTGATACAAATCCAGCTAATCAAATATTAAAATGTCTTCGTTGTTCATTATCATTTGAAACTTTACCAGATTTAACAGCACATATGATGAAAACAAATCATTTTACACAACTCTTACCATCATCATCATCATCATCATCATCATCAAATTCATATCAACATTTTAATTCAAAACAACAACAACAACAACAACATCAACAACAACATCAACAACAACATCAACAACATCATCATCATCATTCATCAACAAAATATTCTAATATACATTCACGTTCAACATGTCTTGTTTGTTCTCAACAATTTTCACGTGAAGTTGATCTTGTTGATCATTTACAACGTTTACATCAAATACGTTTTAATTGTACAACATGTGGAATGTATTTTGAAAATGAAAATATATATAAAGAACATTTATTAAAAGAAATGCATCATAGAAATGGTAAAATTAATAGAAATCGAGATTATTTTATTAATCAATGTAAAACATTACAAAAACGACCAATTATTGAGAATAAGTAAAATTTACCAAAACTTAAAATTGAATAAAACTATTATTATTTTTTTTGTTTTTATTAGAATTGAACGGCCTAAATCTCGTTCATCTATTGATAAAGAAGTTGAACGTATAACATCAGATTTGCTTGATCGTATTGTTCCAAAAGATGAAATAACAGCTAGTAATGCTTTATCACTTTTGCAAAATTTTGTTATTAAACAAACACCACCAACAACATTATTAAATAGTTTAAATCAACATACACAAATTGATTTAAATAATAATTTTGATGATGAAAATAGTAATCAAAGTATAACAAATTTATCAGATGAAAAATCACCATTAATAATCAATCAAACAACTTCAAATGAAAATCCATTAACTTCATTAGAAAAAATGCTTGATTATCCAACAACTACAATTGAATCATCTTCACCATCAATAAATCATAATGGAACGAAGAAAAAAAAATTTGATAAATATCGTTTATTTGCAGAAAAAATGCTTCGATCAACTTTGTCATAATTCTTAGAGTTTTTGTTTTTTTGTTTCATTGATTTATATAAATCAAATATCTTTTCTTTTATGTATTTCTTTCAAAAATTAACAGTTTACATATATTCAGATAGAAATTATACTAGATCAATGAAAAAAAGTTTGATAAATTCAATACTTAAATTCAAAAACTTCTTTGGGATCTAATAATAAATTATTCAATATAGTTTCAACAAAATTTGAACAACTATTTCGGTTTCTATGTTGAAATATTTGAAATTTAAAAATAATTGTTTTAATTTTTATTAATTTAATAAAGCGAAAACTTTCCTTATTATTCTGTATTATACTTATCGTCTTAAAAACATTAATATACTATTCTATAATGTAAGAACTATTATTCAGTTTAACGAGGGGACATATCTAACTGTTGGACATTGGTCAAGTCCATATTTTGACTATGAGTAAAATTCAGCAAACCTAATAAAAATCCTAATAGAATGCCGGATCCATGACACTTCTGAATGGAGATCGAATTTTTATGTAGATGTAAGAAAATTTTTTTTTTTGAAAGAGGGTCTATCAGAGAAGACATCGTAAGTCGCCGAAGAAAAAAAATCTTTTCAATTCAGTTGTCTTAAATGTTAGATCTAGTCAAATCTAGAATATTAGGTCATTTGGTTTTATTTGTGAAAGATGCAAACTAAAATAAGTTTTAAGAATTTATTTGAACTTAGCAATGTCTCATTTAATAGAGAACAGTTTTGGATACAAATTCATCCTATTCATGTGACTAAAATATGAGGTAAAAGGAATACTCTATAGGTCAAAAACCATCTAAATTCTAAGAAATGTCATGTTTTGAAATAGCCATATTTTGGACTTTTCTCATGTGATGCAAGCCGAACTACAGTTCTTTTTTTACTAGACATAGATCTTATCAAAGCACATCTTTTGACACTAAATTGTTACGATGAAAATGCTTGGAAGCAGGAAAAACGAACAAGTTAGCATGCATCATACTGGAGTTTACTCTATCTTACTTAATGAGTATTGATCCTATTACTGGAAGTCATACAATTCTTTGAAAAATTAGAATAAATGGCTTCAGATGCATATTCAATGCACGAAAATGGGTCATACAAAGTACTTTCAAATAGTTTTCTTTTTGTATCTAATGCGATCGAAATAATGGATCTATATTATTCTCAATCCTGAAAGGATGAGTATTGGCAACGGAAATTGCTCGTCGGTTTGTCCGCGCTCTGATTGGTCAATTTTTTCAGCCAATCAAAAAACAGCTTTTCTAGAATCGATAGATATTCATGTAGTTTATATTGGGGTATCCTTGGATCCTCAAGTAGTGTAAAATGGGCGTACTCTTGGGCCCTTCTGTAGTTCCCTCGACTGTAGGAAGGATCATATGAAATAAAAATAATTTGTCGGTTTGTTTGTGTCAGGGTCAAAAAAACATCATATTCCTTCGACTGCAGAGAGGGTTATATGAAAAAAATAGTGTGCCTGCTTGCTTGTCGTCGGAGGCAAAGGACAAAAAAAACATGCTTTTAGAAAAATCGATAAAAAATTCACACTTCACGGTCAACTTAACGCTTAACGTATGACCAAAGGTTTTCTTGGTCGGGGAACCGAATGGCACTATTAGTTTTTCAATTTTTCCGAATAATTTTTTTTGTTAAAAAAGGCTTTTTTGAAGAGAATAACGATTTTTCTTAAAGTTTGACGAAAAGTAATCGTGGTCGGGGAATCGAATAGTACGCTCGGCTTTTTAATGATTTTGGAAAATTCTTAATGCAAAAAATACTTTTCTTTTTAAAAATGTGATTTTTTATAAAGTTTGATGAAAGATTGTTCAGATCGAGAAATCGATCGATAGTATTAGTTTTTGTAAAAATTTTTATAGGAATTTTTGACTGAAGAAGATTTTTTTAAGATAATAACAATTTGTTTCCCGAATTGAAGCATGGATCATATCGTATAAAATAAGTCTGTAGTTTTGCAGGTATGTTTGTTTCTTCACCCCAACAGGAAAACGGTATCGCCTAGATTAATATTTAAAATCTATGATGTTTTATAAGAAAACTCTTTGAGGAGTTGTCGAAGGTATAGACTTGGAATTTCGAGTCAATTTTCAGGTTAAGAGTAAGTAAATATGCAATTTATAGTTTTTTTTTTGCATTTTCTTAAAAAGATTGATTGAAACTAACCGAAGATCAATAAATCAAGGCTGAATGGCTGTTACCAAATAATTAATAATAAATAATATAAACTGTGTGCAGTGATAAGTCACCAAATATAATTTGCTATGGGAAACCCAAATCTGAGGTTAGTTTTTCAGTATTGTTAGCTATGAATTAACGATAAATGAATAAATCATAGTTTTTGATAAAACTCCACTGACTGTTATCAAGTACAGAAAATCCAAATTTGCAGTGAGTAAAAGCTTTTTTGATCTATTTCTTAGTGTTTTTAATGAACTTCTTGTTATTTTAAGGTTGAACTAAGAACAGTCGATAGTCATGAGTCTATGTTCGACATTGATTCTAATAGAAACATTTTTCTTTTTACATTCCTATACGTCAGAGTTTTGAGTAAGATTTATATATAAGTATATACAAAAAACGAAGTGGCTGCTTGATGTTCTGTTGTTGAATCTTCATAGACATCAACCTTGAAATAAAATTCAAACTAGGCGAAGATTTTTCTTAGACCACAATATAGTGTACTCTACTGGTAGCATTTTTTGAATAGTTTCTCTTTTTTAGTTCTTTAATGAATGTATTAACAAATGTTCAACAACTTTTTGAGAGGAATTCAAGCGAGATGCATTCATTCGGTTCAAACCTAAACTAATAGTGAAGGATGTAGCGGTGTTAAATATGGAAACGGCTAGTCGTGAGTGACCGACCCGAGGGAGGCCGACGAACGACTAGATGTTGACTTAAAACGTTATTTCAAAGCATAGTTTGAAATAAGTTTCAAGTAATTTAAGTCGATTCTCAAAAGAGCCTAATTAATCTTGTTTGATGACGAATCCGGCAAAATATCATTTCGTAAAAACAAAAAAGAAATTGAAAACTGATGAAAACTACATAATGCTATCTGAGTGTTGGAAGTTTTCGATTGCGTATCGATATGTTATGAGTAAGCTACTTTTGTGCGCATGAGAATCCTAATGTGACAGAAGATAGACAGAAAAATAAACCGTACATAAAAACGACTAGTCGTTGATTTAAAAAGTTTATCATAAGTGATATAAGTGAGATTTGGAGTACATTAATAGATTCTCAAATAACTCGATTCGTGTGGAAAGTAATTTTTTATTACACATTTTATGCAACAGAACATATTTAGTAAAGGAATTGTGAATACTAATATTGTGTTATTTGCCTATTGTAACGTAAGCAGAAATATATATGTGGTCATGTTGTCCTAAAACCTTAAGAAGCTGTCCGAGATTCTCTGGTTTGGAAAAATATATTATCTTCATAGAATTGTGGTTTGGAGTGATCGCCACCTGATCATGCTACTGAACTTGATGAACAAACTGAAGCATCTAAATCGTGTCTAATTCCGTTTTCTTAAAGAAACAGTTGTATACCGATAAATATTGCACTTAAAAAAATATGAATGTTTGTCTCTTCGTTTTATTCAAACAAGTCAGAGTTCAGGATTAGAAAATATGAGGTCTCAAACTACTGAATATGGTCAGATATCTGCATTAGATTTGATCAAACTCAATCGAAGACGAAGAACTCGAACTTGAAGTTTGCTTGTCGTTTACATATGAATCTATATAGGGATATTTCTATAAAACGATCATCGCTAGAGTGGATGTTTTGTTTTGCAGCTTTCATGCAATCAAGGAAATTGAGATATAAGATAACCCAAATGAAAATTGTTTTCAATGATAATCACATCGAATTTTCTTTCAGAAAAGGGTCAGCGAATTCGTAGGGATCGCGTTGCTTGCAATTATAAGAAAATTTTTTTCGTCTTCCACTTTTAAAATGTGATATCTTTTTAAGTGAATAGTAACAAAAGTGTAGAAACGAACACTGGTATAATTCCTCGACGAAGGGAGGGTTGAACAAATTAAAATAAACTTGCTTGTTACCGAGTCAAAAGAACATCGGCTTAAAGATCACGACTCAGTTATTTGCACTATACGGCTTTCGTTCAATCAGATTATTGAGTCTGTAAACTCAGCCAGTGGCAAAACTTTTTACATCGAACTTTTGACCATTCAGACTCTATCTGTTTAAAATTTCAATCAATGAAATGCTTCCCAAAATCTATCTTTCACCCAATCAGATTTTGAGAATCTAAGCTTTAAGGCGATCAATATTTTGTGATTCTATTCCTTCTTGAATCAGATTTTGAGGAATTCATGCATCTAAAATATTCGTTATTTGCAAAAAAGAATAATTAATATTTCGCAGCAATGCTTCATAAACTTAGTCATGGTCCACTTACTTATAGATGTTGGTGCCTTTACTTGTTTTTCTTCAAATTTCTCATAGAGGCTTTTTTCGTTCCAGATCCTGTAATTCTTTTGAGTTAGTGGAACGTGAATGAGTGTGGTTTTGAGCACAAGACATTGAACTCATGTGAAAATAGACTTCAACATGGACGCGGCTAGCCGTGAATGACGACGCGTAGGGGCGCCGATGAATGATTAGTCGCCATTTTCTCAAATTTGCTTTAGTTTTTATATTACTTGTAAATGATTTTTTTAGCAAGAAAATGAGGTGTTACGTTGGTCTATGCTGAAATCATATAAAAAACCGAGAAGTTAAGAGTGAAGCGAAGCAGGGGTAACGATGATCAACTACAAACTGTGTTTTACATTGTCATACAAAAGCCGTAACAAAAAGTTTAAAGACTAAATCTTATAGAACAGTCGTCACTATCAATCCGTGTATACGTGCACATGTATCCAGCATAGTTAACAGAGCAGAATCTAGCGACCAGTAAGAGATAATGTTAAATAGAATTCAGTTGAAGGTTAAGCAAGTCATAAAGACGAGCGTTACTTGTATATATTGAGAATACCCTTGGATCCTCAAGTAGTGTAGTATGGAGATATCCGTAGGACCTTAACTGCTATACTATATGGGTAAACGTAGGTGCTCAACGGATACACTACGCGGTATTGTAGATTGTCAGCTGCTATTGTGAATCGGAAAAGGACAGATATCCATAATAAAAGTTGCGCATTGATGTGTCTGCGTCTAAGTGGTTGAAAAATAGAGCGATTGGATTTGAAAAAAGTGGTTTTTCGTTATTGTACATGAGAAGCCTACTGTTCTTGGTACTGTGTTTTAGATTATTGGGGATGTTTTATTTGACGATAGGGGCAACCCGTATTGTCTCCTTATTGTGTATCGTGAAAGGATCAGTATGGAAAACAGAAATTGCTCGTCGGTCTGTCGGCGCTCTGATTGGTAGAAAATGGAACTCTTATTTCTCGGCTAAAGTGGTCATATTTGCAGGCTTTTCAAAGTAGAGAAAAGGTTTTCAGGGTGAAGAACTTGAACCTAAAGTCAATTTTTCTTGAGAATTCTATTGATTGGCTAGAAACCAAAAGAAACTGAGCTTTCAGAAAAGCACGTTCGTAGCGATCATTCGGGGTCGAAGGTTTGAATTTGATTTGCCTCAACATCGATTCGTCGATCAGAGGACAATAGAAATCGAGTTCTGGAAGAAAGATTCACTAAAATATTCTGGTAATAGAATTTTTCAACAACTGTGTGTGTGACGAGAAACACAATTCTCAACACTAAAAAGATGAGTCTTCACAGCGTTAAACGTTTGTCGGTGCTTCTATTGATGGTTCATCAAACGTGACAAAAGGTTTTGTAGATCGAAGAACGCGATTTTAAAGGGAATTTGTAAAAAATTGAAAGTTGATTTTCTGAGTCAAAGCCATGAGTGGATATATCGAAAGTCTATTTCGCATTTACGTCTTCTCGAGTGTATAACCTTTACGTGTGCTTGATCGTAGATGAAGATCAAGAGAATAGAATGAAGTTCATGTTGAACAGAAATGAAAGGGAAAGGAGAGGTTTGTGAGAGTGATGGTAACAGTTTTGAGTAGGGCAGTACGAGCAAGCTGAAAGTTGTAGTGAGTACGTTCAGGAAGGAAGCGTAAAATAGTGGGGTGAGGCTAAAGATGAGTTGATGCACCCAGATGCGGGAAGGATTGAGAGCAGAAAGTCTGACAAAATTTGGTGATGCATTGAATGTGAATGAAACATGTTCTGGAGAATGTGACAATGAGTAGCTTGGAGAGGAGAGCAAGTAGTAGAAGAATAAAAAGTAGGATTGATACGTTGAGGGAAGGGTGATGGGTGTGAAGCATTTAAAGTGATAGTGAGAGATCTGAATGGGAGCGATGCGGACAAAGAAATAGTGATCATGGTCAGTTGGATAGTAAAGGGTATGATAGTAGGACAAAAAATTGAGGTCCACACGGTGAAGGTGAATAGGACAGGAAAGTAGAAACTATGGTAAGAAGCGGAATCCGGAAGTGTGTGAATGAGAAGAAGGAGAATAATAGATAGGTTGATTGTAGAAGGATAAAATAATGAAAGAACGGAAGGTCAGGTTGACCAGGTATATATGAGGTGAATATGCACACGAAGATTGTAAGGGGATTGAGTTTAAACGGTACTAGTGAGGAGAACGATACGGGTAGAAGGAATTGGAGTAAAAGAGTGACGTTAGTGCGACAACAGCCAGGCGGAAGGAGAAAAATAGACTATGTGGGTGATGAAGATAGGTGAGAGGAGAGCTGCATGAATGAGAGGTAATATGGCAGTGAGTAGATTGAGTGTGAGAGGATGGGGTATTGGGAAGAGTTATAGCGACGTTGATACGGTGAGATTGAACGGAATGGGGAAGTTGTAAGATGATGATGAAGAGTTTGAATGGAAGCGGTACGGATAAGAAAGGCGAGGATAGTGGATGAATTTTGAGTAGAAGGGTAAAGTAAATGGATAAATAATGTTGAGGCAGAAGACTGAGTTGAGGTGAAAGGGGAAGTATGAGCCAAGAGTGACAGTGACAGGTGCTGGTTGAAGCGGTACAGATGAAGTGAAAGATGAGAATGAGTAGATTGATAATGGAAGAATGAGGCTGCGGAAGAGATAAACCAAGGATGATATGTGTAGGATAAGATGGATAGGAATGAAAGATCGTGAGTGTAAGGATGAGAGGTTTAAATACGAGGGTTACGAGTCAGTGGGAAAGTGATAATGAGTAGATTGTAGATAAAAATTTGAGGTAGAGGGAAGTGTTGCCATAAAACGGTGGCAAATGTATATAGGTGACTTGTGAGGAGAATTTGTGGAATTTGTTAGAAGTTAGAGCGGATGGTTAAGTAGGTGTAGAGTGAAAGAGTAATGTAGAGGGACGAGTATAAATGAGGGTGAGGTAGTTGAAGGAAGGAGTAGCAGGCTACTGTTACTTTACCAAGTAACTTGTAACAGGAATCCGTTACCAGTTGCTTGATAATGGTAACTGAAAATAGTTACTTTTACTCAGTAAAGTAACTGTTCGGTAACCATAACTGCCATCCCCTAGTTGAAGGCGACGATGAAGCAACTAATGTGAGTGTAAGAATGAGATGCTATATATGCGGGAGAACCGAAAAGTTGTATCACAAGCCATTAAGTTGCTAAGTCGGAAGATCCAAAATTTGAACGAAAAGTCGAAATATATAAGATTGAACCGACTTTTTGACTTTTAACTCTCTCCTCAAAGCAGGACAACTTTTGTGGTTTGGGAGGTTTTTCTGAGTAGCGGTAACTTATTGCTGTGCTATATTTTGTTGCCTTTCAGGATTGAGATAAGCGAGGCCTGATGGGTCGATGCGTTACTTGTTATTGATACATAGTAGATAATCATGTATCAACTCTTAGTTTTTGAAACGATGTATCGAATATTAAAAATTCGGACTCAATAGCCGTTAACATTAATAGCTGATTATGAAAACATCTATGCTATCAGCTATTATCTATTCATAAGCTGCACCCATGGTTTCCACTACACTAGGTACAAAAAGGAGATCATTCTAGAGTAATCTATACTAACCATTTTCGTGCATTGAACAGAAGAGAAACCTCATACGACATTTGGATGGCTTTTTAACTATAGCATTTCGTTTAAGTCATATTTTAATCACATGAATAGGATGAATTTATAGCCGAAGTTGTTCTTTATTAAATCAGACGTTGCTAAGTTCAAATAACCAATCTAATCATGAAATAATATCAAGATACTGTACATACTCTTTTATTTTTTTTATAGATTTGTAGATACTAAAATAAATTCTTGAAACTTATTTTAGTGTGTATCTTTCACAAATAATACCAAATGGCCTAATATTCTAGATTTGACTAGTTGTCTTTCTGATTCATTATCTATTATCAGATGTTCACTCAAATGTGTATATAAAATTAGTCATTTAGTGAAAAGTGGCGCCTAACTTTTATTGTGTTCATTTTAATTAACTCATAACACGAATTTCATAAAAAATCGTGTTTTTTGTGGACTATTTGTAAGCGAATGAAACTTAACTATAGGTTTTGTGATAACAAATGGTATCGGTTCGATCTTAATATTTTTTGACTTTTCATTTTCAAGGTCGTCAAGACAGAAAATACCAACTTTGGATGCGTACGCCAAGATAGAAATAAAGAATCAAATAAAGGAAAAAAAACTCGCGAAGGAGTATACATAAATGTTGTGCTTTGCACCGCATTAAAAACTTCAAATGGTTTCATTTTTTTGTATGCCCACCCTGAAACAATAAAACGCACAAATCAAGGCAATATATAATTAATAAAGACAATCTCACAGTCTAATCAACAAAAAAAAAGAATCGTATTACTACTTTAAACATCGATAACATCTTTTCTTCGAAAACTTATAATTTTAAAACGTTTATCACTATTTATAATATATATGAGATACGAACTTAAATAAATGTTGCCACGTTTGTCAAATATTGATCATGCTTTACTATATGTGAATGTGAAACCTTACATAGAGAAAAGTGATTATCATATTTTTCTCAAGGGTACACCGTCCTTGTAATAAAATGGGCTCATGATTGCATGAACGGCATATCAACTACTTTGCTTCTCTCTTGCTAAAGAATCATCAATCTATCATCTATTACTTTGTTAATAAAAGTAACATTTGTTGCAACAGGAAATTACAAGTAACACTTTGTCTATAAACTAGACGCTCAAACAGATACGACATACAATTTTCGTATATATCAAAAATCAGGCAGACAACCTAAAATACACTAACCAATTGTTTGCAATGCTTTATTAAAATTGAAAACAGAGCTTCATTTCTGCAGCAAAAAACATACTTACTAAAAGATGAAATGCAAATATCTTTCATTTTATAACATCAAATATATACTATTATCATTGTGATTGAATACAATCTTGACCACTAAGATACTATTATAAATTATTTACTTCTCAATTTCCTATACAATTTATCTGTTCATTTAGTTATATGACTCTTTACTCTGTATAATCCTTCATAACATTCATTTTATATAAATTCTTACAAGACTTGATAGTACTTATGATATTAAAAAAATTTTTCATTTGATGAAGTTTTTATTAAATAATTTATTTTATTCAATAAGGTATGTTTGAACATGTAGCAATATTCATGAATAATGATAAAAATATTAAATTATTATTAATTGTTTACATGAATTGAAATATTTCAATTATTAATATAGTAGTGAAAATTTCGATGAAGAAATTGACGAATTACATAATTATCGTACAGGATATGGTTCAACTCATCTTCATACACTTCTATATGGATTCAAAATTTTATAAACTTTCTAGTAATATACGAAACCTATTGATCCAATTACTAAAAATATGATTAATCAGATTATGTAACTATTCTTGCAGAGTCCGACTCGGGTCGGGCCAAACCTCAGGCCGGGCCGGGTCGGGTCGGATCGGATCGGATCGGGTTGGGTCGGGTCGGATCGGATCGGGTTGGGTCGGGTCGGATCGGATCGGATCGGGTCGGGTCGGGTCGGATCGGATCGGGTCGGGTCAGAAAAAATATTTTCATCTCGGGCTGGGTCGGGTCGGGTTCCACTAAGTCGGGTCGGGTCAACTCGAGTTTTACTAAAGTCGGGTCGGGTCGGGTCGGGTTATGAAATAAAATTCGACATAATATTGTTATAGTAATGATTCAATATTACAAAATATAAAGAATACAAATAGTGCAGAACATATCCTTTATTTTCAAGGTGAAGTAATAGAAAGGAAAGAAATCGATTAAGAGATTATATTCTCAGAGAAAAAGGAAGAACAACAATCAGTGCGTGTAAATGTGTATGTGTATGTTACTGAAAAGAGCAGGCATCCCACTGGACCCTTAAAAAAGAGGCGGATCTGACCACGTAGTATATGAATTAAGTTCACATATCAACGTAATATGCGAACTTAGTTCATATATTATGTGGTCAGATCCGCCTCTTTCTTGAGGGTCCAGTGGGATGCCTGGAAAAGAGTATCACAAAAAAACAAGATGAATTAACACAATATCTGAGATTCGATCATCGTGAAAATGATACAAATGATATACTCGGTTTTTGGAAGTCAGTGGCCGATTCTTTACCAAATTTAGCAAAAGTTGCATCACAAATCCAGATTGTATCTGGTACATCGGCAAGTGTTGAACACTCGTTCAGCACTGCTGGACAAATCATTTCCGAACGTCGATCAAACATTTCACCAGACGTAGTAAATGACATTATTTTTTTCGATCCGCAAAAAAGATGAAATAAAAGAAATGAATAAAAGACAAGAATAAGAGAAAAGAGAAAAAACTTTCAGAAACATATTTATATAGCATCAGAATCAATTAGATTATAAAAATGTATTTGGATTCAGCTCGGGTCGGGTCGGGTCGGGTCATGCTATTGTCGGGTCATCACGGGTGGGGTTAGGAAATGGAGAAGTCGGGTCGGGTCGGGTCAACAAAAAAGTGACCCATGTCGAACTCTGTCAGATACACTGATACTTAAAAAGTTTAGCATTGAATCAATATGAAATACTAATATTGAATATTATTTGTTATTTTTCAAGAATATACACTATATATATACTTATTTTTGTTGACTATTGTACATGACCTTTACTCGATCGGCAGCTGTCTTTTTTTTCCATCAAATACGGCGTTTTTTTTCTTTTCTCTTCTCTTCGTCGCTTTTCTACTGTCCATGTAATGTTCTCTATATGCAATATCGAAACGGAATGAACGGAGTTTTTTTTTTGTTTCATTCTTTTTGACATGATTAAGCAATATATCGCCATATAGAAATGCTCAAGCAACATTTCTCAATGCAGATCATCCTTTTTTCTGTTGCGCACATAAGATGGTACTCAAACAATAAAATAGTCGCATTGTATTCTCAGGGCTGATTCTCTTTTTTTGTTTAACTCCACTATTTTATGAAAAATTTAAGAATCGAAGTTTAACTCTTTCTGGCTCGATGTTACCATTTGTCAACATTCAGGGAATATTGTGTGAAAGTTGAGCTTAGAATAGAGTACTGCAAGCCGCGAGTTGGGTACGAGTAGGGTACGGGTACGAAAGGTTGTACCCGTGCAGTACTCTAATTATTAATTGTGTTTCTTCGTAAATGTATGTGATACTATATAGATGTTTTTATCTTGTTTTTATGTAAAACCAGCTAAATAAACTAGTGAACTTATATTATGAACTATGATTATAAGTGTGGGTAAAATACTGGTAGGAAAAATGTCGATACGGGTACGAAAAGTTGTACCCGTGCAGTACTCTACTAAGAACCGTTCAAACAGATCAAGACAGAAGAACTGCTTGATTTTGTGGTGGATGCGATAGTCGTGAGAGAGAAGTAGTGAATACAATAGAGCCTATACCTATAGATCATAGTTGCCCATGTGAAGCTTTTGTCATGATCTAGTATTCTTGGAAATGATATCTGGCTGGAGTTTTTGAGTCGATCTTCTCGTGTTATGAACAAAACCGACAGTTGTTGTCGAAAACTCCAACGACTTCAACTAGAATCCAGTTGCAAGATACATTGGAATATAATGAAACCAGTCGATACTGATAGTTTTTGACCACTTTCTTATAGATATGGCAGCCGGAATACTCGACGTAGGATTTCTCGCTTTCATGTCTTAAACTTATCATCTTTTCCTAATTACCACAATCATTGCACTGATCACCTATTGTCCCGACAATTGCAATTGTTCCATGAGAGAGACGCATCTTTCTTGCTTCTTTCTGTCTATTTCTCATTTAGAGTACTAAAAAAAGAAAAAACTCATTCTTCGCCGAAAAATCATCAAATACGAGCAACAATTTTGCAATGATAAACTGGTAAAGATCCGGTTTTGTCCGGCCGGACTGGTTCCAACTGTGAGTTTTGTCGATGAAAAATTTCGTTTGTCTCGAATATGGTCAATCTCCTTAACTGTCACTTGGCAACCTTCTATTGTAAGATGTTTTTGAATAATGGATGGATCATAATAAATGGGACAAAGTGTTTCTCACTTTTTAAGATAGTTCTTAAGACATCAAAGACTCCGTTTTAGATTCATTAGATAGAGAATTTTTCGCTCTACAAAATTGGCAACTTCATTTTTCAAATAAGTTTTTATTTTGTTCGAACATCTGTTGATTTGTGTAAGTTTGTTCTCATCAAGTCCGATGCTAAATGTAAAGTATTCAGCATCAATAGATAGAGAATTTTCTGCTCTACATTTCCAAGTTCTTTTCAAGACTCCTGGCGGTGTCGTTGAGGCGCAAAATATTCACAACTAACATCTGACGGCATTTTGTTTTAAATGCACTTTCGAAACTCGAGTTTTCAAGGGTCAGCTTTAGTCCTTGAATCGTTTATTGTTATATCACTGGATAGAGAAATTGATCCTGAACAAAGTGATGTAATATTTAAGATCAGCAACGAAAATTTTTTGACTGTTACAAATTAAAAATAAATAATGGTATAAGCCTGTCAGAAAGTGGTCTTTCGTATTATTTTCCAGTTTTAGCTGAAAAAACGTTCTTTCAAATATTTTTTATTGAATTGCGAGACATCACCAGATGCAGAATTTCACGGAGTATCTTGCAGTATATTTCCAATTTCAGTACAGCTGTTGTTTGAAAACATTTTTAATAATTGTTTTGTTCCCTGACAGTCGCAGTTGAACAGCTGAGTGGCTGTTAATTATTTGGATTATTCGCCGACAAAAAGAACTTATTTGAAAAATGAAGTTAATAGTTTTGTAAAGCGAAAAATTCTCTATCTAATGAGTCTAAAATGGAGTCTTTGATGTCTTAAAAACTATCTTAAAAAGTGGGAAACATTTTGTCCCGTTTATTATGATCTACCCGTTAGACGGAAATATACTTTTATTTGCACTACATTGTGAAAGAATATTTAATTTAAGATCTATCTTTCGTATAATACGTTCCAGAGGGCAGTGGCGGATACAGCAGTAGGCGATCCGGCGACCGCCATCCTCTCACGAGATTTTTTTCCTCTTTTTTGTAGTAGAAACGAGAAAAAAAGGGTTGTATTGCCTCAAATAGACTTCAAAAATCACTTTTTGATTATGATCGCCAACCCCTCACTGATTTTCTGAATCCGCCACTGCCAGAGGGAGCCACAAGTTTCAATACTCTTTTCAAAGATTGTATTGACAATTTTTGAAAGTTGCCAATATAAATAAGTACTTCAGTTAAATTACGTGTTTCTTATTTAAATCTAAATTTTGTGGTTAATATTGATAGGAAGGTAATAAGTTTATAATAATGGTAAATTGTACCAATTGAATTGTAGCTATGTAGTCTTTACTTTCATTCTTAATTTTTTATGAATTAAGAAATTAATAGAATACTATTCGTTTTTGAGTACCATAAATTTTGAATTTTCTTTCAATTTTTTTTACACATGATTCATAGATTTATTCGGATAAAAGAAGAAATTTTATTAATTTATATCAAGGCAATGATATGCTTATAAATTTATATTAAAAAGATTGATTATAATAAATCATTTGAAGATGATCTAGTTATATTTTTAGATGTAATTGAATTTAAACAAATTACTTGAAATACAACAGATTCAGAAAATTTATTTTGGTGAATATTTATAAAGATTATAGAACATGTCTACATTTTTAAATGGACAAATAATACAGCTGGTATTAATCCAAATGATTTATCAAATGTTATTCATGGGAAATTTCATCGTAAAAAGTTCCTTTATACACATGAATTTAAGCGATATTGTATCGATAATCTCTTCATTTGGAAACAATGACGATGCTGGTAGTTTAAGAGAAATAATTCAATCATTACAATTTCGATAAGTTTTTCATGTATTTAAATTTTATTTTATAAATGAAAATTTTCTTTTGACTTTTTTGTTTTATTTTAATTTAGTATTATTGTTCAATCAGATGAAGTAGTAAGCTGCTAATTAAGATTTTTAGAAAATCTTTAGACAATACAATGAATATGAATTTATTTATTTATTTATTTTCTTTTTTTTTAGCACAATATCAATAAAAACAAAATATATATATGATTTATTCAATGATTATTCACCTGGTCTATTTTTATCTTGAACATAAGTCAAGAAAAAAATCTGTTTTAATATTTATCTTTTATTAGTTTTCTTGAACAAAGAAAAGCATGAATTATCAAGGATAAAAATGAAGAATATTCAATAAAAATGTTATTTTTTTTCCATTAACTGATAATTTAATTCTTATACCAATGTTTATGTATTGATAATAATATTTGAATACAAGTGAGTTTAATAAGCATATGCTTATATTTTATCCTGAATGTATTTTTTTTTCTCATATAATAATAAAATTGACAAATTATGATATATGTCAATTTATTTCTTTGAATATATGAGTAGTTTGTTCATTCTTGAGTGTATAGAATGAGAAAATAGTTCTTTCTTTTTCTTTTATATATAGATTTTCATTAGGAAAAAAGCTTTGTCTTAGAATGTTTTGAAGGAAGTAAGAAAAAAAAAGATCGTCATTTTTTTCTTAGAAATATGATGTGATCAGAGATGTCTATAAAGACATGGGGAGGGTCATTCCATGTTTATATGTGCTTTTAGTCAATTTCTATTTCTTTTTCCTTCTTTCTTGTATCTATTATTTACGAATCAGAAGAAGAGAAGAACGAAGAACATCATAAATATGAGAATTGTCTCGTATTACAGAACAAACAGCTGATTATGGTCTGATGTCATAAACCCTTCTTTTTTTTTGCTTCGTTATTATTTCTACTTACTAAATAAAACTGTCGTACTATTTATCCTTTCCTTTCTTTTTTTAGTCTTTTCTTATTATATTCTAAATATTATTAATCTATGATTATTGATATACGTAAATTAAGTAATAAACCAGGTGCATCATTATCGGTTTATCAACATGCACATTTTTGTGTTCGTTCATTTCATCTTCTTATTACATATCCAATATATTCATGTTTTTTACTTTTTATTATTTATTTACAAATAATGGATATAATACTATTTTTTAAAATACGTTCAAGAGGATCATTAAATTTTAATGTAATGATGATAAATTATACAAGTTTTAATTTAATGAATCAAAAAATTAGTCAAACATCAGATAATATTCGTATATTTAATTCATTACCAATTAAAAAAATTATGGTTGGACAAACTGTAAGTGTTTCGAAATTTTACATATAGAAAAAAATGATCGTTTAAAGGGATTTATCGAATATCCGATTACACTTAAGCCGCGATAAAAAAAACACAAAAGTAGTCGTTGATTAATCGATCAAAACTATATATATATATATGGTAGTGTCTAATCAAAAGGGCACAGCTGCTCGGTTCTCCCACTGAAATTTTGAGCCACTCCATCAAATTTCACCGCAAGCTCTACTATATACCACAGACTGGCCAATAAAGTCCGTTTTTCTACTGTCACAATTCTTGTGATCCGACTAATATATACATATTTAAGTTTATAAGAATCGAATACTGTTTATCCATAGGATTTTTATCTCATAAGATATGTACATCACTGAAAAAAAAGGTGTCACGCGAAACCTAAAAACGGTTTCGTATAAAACCACGAAACCCTAAAAGAGTTCTTCTAATGCAAAAATTTGTCTTTTCAAGGTTTCATAGTTTTATACGAAACCCAAAAGATAAATTCAAATTTGTTTCAAATTACAAAACCTTTTTTTCAGTGAATATCAACATACATTTCAAAAATTCAGTTTTGTTTTGTTTTATGATTAATAAAATATTTTGAATATTGAATGTATTTAGACTCATTATGTTCGATCACCATTAGCTGAATATATTGAATCAAAATTTTATTTTACATATTATTTTCCATGGATATCAGCAAATATAATATCATTTTTCCATTGTTTTTTATCATTAATTTCAATGAAATTTTTTTCAAGTGAATCTTTATTTCGTCGTCAAATTGGTGTTTTTATTTTTCAATTTCGTAGTTTTCTTGATTGTCTTGATGGTGTTGTTTTTCGTGCACACACAAAAAATCAACGTTATAAATCTTATTATGGTGATTTTGGATATTATATTGATGCTTTTAGTGATATATTAGGTGGAACATGTCTTGTTATTGGTTGTTTATTATATCTTTATAAACAACGACCATTTCGTTTAATAACAAGACAGATAAATCGATCACGTATAAATCCATCAAATGATATTGGAAATGAAGAAACAGATTCAATGATATTAAATCTCGAAGATGAAGATAATATATCATCAATAAATGATATAAATAATAATATATTTGAAACAAAAGAAAGAATTTTTATTTCATTAAGTCTTTTTGCTTTACGATATTCCTTATCAGCAATATTTTGGGATAGAGATGTACATGCATATGAAGATTTATTAGATTCATATACAAATAAAATTCAACAACAAGTTAGAAAAATTTTTGTCATTATTTTATTTTACTTCTTTTTTTAAAATATAGGCTTTACAATTAAATATTCTTCATTCACCATTAACAATAATTATATTTTATTTATGGAGATATTTAAGTGCAATAAGTATTCAAGATTATCTTCTATTTGCAATATTCTTTGATCGAACATGGGTTTGTTATTATATCAAATATAGTATTGTACAAAATATTAAGAACAACTCATTTTCATATTGACTATTGAAATCTATAATTAGATTTGCTTATCAAAAATGAGTGACGGCTAACTGACCGGAGATATCCTTTTCGCAAACATGCCAATATATAGTTTTCTGAGAAGTCCACGTAATATTCAATAGAAGACTTCTGACGTGAAAGTCATACCCTATGATCTCATAAGACCTAGGCATCCGCCTATAGACAGAATCAGACGGAAATAGTCTCAAATGAATGACAACTAACTGCTAAAGCCTCTAGAGACCATTTGGAAAGAAGAAAGACGGTTTGGGAAAGAGACCAATTTCATTGCTTAACGTTCCTCTCCTTTTATGGAATATCACTATTTTTTGGAAAGTAATCCTTTCCGAATGAGTTGATCTTATAATTTTAAACAATGCTGTATATATGAATATAATTATATTTCTATTTTTTTCTTATAGGAATTTATTCAAAAGACCAGTATAATTGGTTGGGTGTCTTTATTAATAACAATAATTCTTACAGAATTACATATTAATCAAATTCGATCTGTATTTTCTATTTTTTAAGTTAACAAAATAATAAATTTTATATATATTTTTTTTCTTTGTAATATTGTTAATAAATTCAATGTAAATAAATGTGGAATAAGAAAAGAAAATATTCATTATAGTTGTAGACTATTTTTAAAATGGAAAAGAATGATTTAACGTATTGGAAAAATTATCAAATAGGTATTGAATGGATGAAAGGAAATACGATAAATTCTATTCCAATACAAACAGGAAAAGAAGAAGAAGAAGAAGAAGAAGAAAAAAAGGAACAACTTGAATTTATGATTGATGATGACTTATTAGATTTTTATCGTCTTTCACGTGATCATAAAGCAAATCGAAGTAAGTCAAATATAATGATTTTATAAATTTCAAAAAATAAAATTTTTGTCTTTCTAGAAAATAAAAAATCACAAGAGAAAGATGAAGCTGAACAAATCGAATTAATATCTGGTGAACAATGTAAGTAGAAAATTGTAAATTTCGAAAATTAATTTATATATATATATATATGATTCTAGTACGTCCTCATGTTCAATCTATAAGTAAATTACCACCTATAAATCGTTCGAAATTACGTCATTTAGAACTTGAATGGCTTTATGGTTCAAATAATTCATCAAAAATTCATGCACGTGAAACTCATCTTCAAATGGAATTTGATGAATTATTTGATAAAAAACAACCATCTTATTTTCCAAGTTTACCAAATCGTCTTCAATTAGATCCACAGATATATGGACGACGTTCATGTTTTCCAACTATTTCTATATTAGATGTAAATTCTTAGAAAGAAAGAAAAAAGACATTTTTTTTTGTGTTTATTTTGTTAAAGATTTTTCAATTAAATTTTCACTTAATTCCCATAAACGTTTTGCTGATTCCATATCAACTGAATGAGGTGCTAAACCATAAAGAAATGGAGTTGATGAATCAACTACACCAGGACTAATAGCACAATTTTCGCAATAAGCACCAGATTGATTTTCTAATTCAGGTGCTAATGCAGCCCAAACACTTGTTGATGCACCTTGTTCAGGAGTTTTAATACGTTCAACAGGTTTTCCTGTTTCTTTATCAATCCAACCAAGTTTATCCCATTCTTCTTGACTTATTTCATTTTGTATATCAGTAAAAACTGTACCAGGATGAAGACTATAAAATTTAATACCTTGATCAGCATATAATTGACTTGCTTGTTTAACAAAAAGTATATTTGCTACTTTACCTTGTGCATATGCAAACCACATATTAAATGGACGTTTTTCCCAATTCCAATCATCAAAATCAATTCCAGCACGACGATTAGCTAATGAACTAACAACAATTACACGTGATGGTTGACTTTTTTTTAATATAGGTAATAAAAGTTTAACAAGTAAAAAATGTGCTAAATGATTAATACCCCAATTATGTTCAAAACCATCTTTTGTTAATTTACGTGTAGCAGTTAAAACACCTGCATTACAAATTAATATATGTAATAATAAATTTCTTTTTATATATTCTTGAGCAAATGAATAAACTGATTCTAATGAATCAAGATGAAGTTCCATTAATTCAATTTTTTCATTTTTTGTTGATTGTCGAAGATCTTCAATAGCATTTTTACCTTTAATCATATCACGTCCTGTAATGATAACATGTGCATTAATTGTAGCAAATGCACGTGCAGTTTCAAGTCCAATACCTATATAAAAAAATCGATTAAATCGTATTCTTAATTAATATAATTTACCAGCTGTTCCTCCAGTAATTAAAACTGTTTTGCCTGTAAGATCAGCATGTAAAGTTTGAACAACTTCTAATGCAGTTGATTTTGCATGTAACATAATTTATTTTCAATATTCACTAACGTAAATTTTATCTACTAAAGTATGAAAAGAAAGAAAGACCGATGTTTTTATATACCACGTGTCATATATATTTACTTTTGAAAGTACCTCGATTATATTTATTTCTTTATATAATATATTCCTTTGAAAATTTGATATTAAAGTTACGCAAAAATTTTTAATTCATTAAATATTGTCAAGGATGTTGGCTATGTCAATAAAAATTTTTAATCTTTTTTTTTCTTTTTTAACTTATTGAAATTTGATAGGAAGAAATTAAGTTTAAAATAATTTGAAAAAAAATAAAAGATAAATATTAAAATTAATGAGAAAAAAAACTATTGATTTAATTTGTTTTTCTTCTTCTTTTGTTACTATTTTTAAAAACTAACAATATGACGTTGTTATTTTTAAATGATAAGGCCTATATTTTAATATGTTGATGTTGGTATATGAATGTTTATTCATCTTTTAAACACCTTTTCTTTTTTGTTTTTATAGGAAAAAAAAACAAAAAAAAAATTTTATCACTATGTAAGTGTACAAAATCAATGTTAGTTTTTGATTATAATTCATTTGATCAATAATAATATAAAATTATATATATGGAAGTGATAATCAAATATTTTATTTGTTAAGAATTAATTGAAGATTTATCGAAATAAAAGAAGAAGGAGGACGTGCTCTCTCTTCATATTCTTGTTTATCTAAGAAATCATTCCTAAAGAACTAAAAAAAACTCTATGTAATCAAATGAATATACTTAAGATGTTTGCTAGAGGTATTTGTACCTGATGACACGTTTTACATAGTATAATCTTTAATTTTTTTTAGATTAATTTTTTAAATTATTCAATATGGAAAGAGATGAAGATGAAGATGATATTCAAATAGAACAGATAAATCAATCTGATAGTTCTTCTACAAGTATGTATTCATAGAAATTAATATATAAAACATTTTTGCTTTTTATTTAGAAAATATCGATGAAGAAATAAAAATAATATCAGAAACACAAATTTCATTTATATCAAGCTCATCATCGGATTCTGAAATAGATTTTGTATCCGTAGATAAAACTGATCTTTATCCGAATAATGTAAGTTCTTATTTTCTTTTTTTTTGGCTGACTGATTTTGTTGATTGCTTTTATATAATAATATATAATATTTTACGATCATTTCCAAATTCTCTTGAGATATTTAATAAGAATTTTTTTAATAACAAAAAAAAAAAGTCGAATTGATTTATTCGTTTTTTTTTTGTATTTATAACGATGACATCGACCTTATATGTCGAATCACTAGTCAATGTTATATCTTCCTCATTTCTTTTCAATTTATTCATCGCTATAGTTTATTCTAGGTTGTGTTACATATATATGTCAAATAATAATCAATGATCATCGTCATTGATGTTAATGACGATAAATAAGATAGAAGAAAATCCATTTCCTTTTTTTATATACATGAATATAATGATGTCTAAAATATTTATAAAAAAAGAATAAGTAACTGGCTGATTCATATTTATTTCGATGAAATCTGTACATATATCGATTACATATAAATATACATCGTCTGTCATTTGGCCAACATTTACCTATATGATTAGATTACCCCTCTAGCGAATGCATTGATGCATTTATGAGCGAGTATATCTGTATAAAAAAAAAATATCCATCAACATTTTTACTATACACGCTCTTTTTTTTCTTCTTCTTTATTTTTTGCCTTCGTCTGTTAATATGTCACATACATATAGTGGCAGTAGAAGGAAGAGAAATGCTGTCTCAGTACCATAAATGAAGGACAGTTTCGAGTCACAAGAGTTGTATTCATGAAAAAAAAATGTTAGAACAAGGCTGAGAGAATAGAAAAAAAAAGAGTGTCTTTGACGCTTCTATTGCTACTACTGTTGTTCTTTATTCTTTTCTTAGTTTGCTTGCTTATTGCTCGCTCGTATTTTTTCCGTGTTTCAGACTCATCATCATCTTTTTTTTCGGTCGGTCTTATTCAGCTATTGTCAATTCTACAGTGCTTTTTCTTTTTTTCATTCTCTTCTTCTCGTTCTTTTCTTCTTTATCGCCATCCGTTTTCTTTGCTTTTTTTTTCGCATCGAACGCAAAAAAAGAAAATGTTCATCTGATCAATATGGCGTCTGATGGCGAAGATCTCACTACATTTTATGCCAATTTACCCTCGATATTTGAGAACAATTCATCATCTTCTGTAGATCCAACATACAATACCATTATTCCAAATATCAATATAGAAAAATCCTATCAACCAATATTTGGTTCATTTGTATTTGTCGATTCAGATCCGCTTAACAGAGCAGCATTTGTCGATTCTTCGTCTCCGTCTATTGAAGTAACAACAAAACAAGAACAACAAATGGACGATTACCCATTAGATGATGAAAATAATAATTCAAGTTGTATACAAACGGCATTATCACCATCTCCGTCTTTAGTCATTGCAGAAACTATTGATGATGATGATGATGATAATGATGAAGATGATTTTGATGGTATTCCAATTCGACATGCTTCAATAATGACAAAACAAAAACTTAATGGTGATAGTGATTCAATTGTCAATCATTCAAAACATAATCATTTATTTAATGAATTTGTTCATTATATTGAAAATTCACATGATGATAATGATATTGAAGATGATACATTTTTAAATGGTTTTAATGATGAACAACATGATACAACAGGATTAGTTCCATCATTATTTAAAGATATTCCTGATATTGATGATCCAAATGAACATGAAGAAGATAATGATCAAAGAGTTCCATTTGATCATATGGATATGTTTGATCAATCTGATTCCATACGTTCATCATCACCTGATTCACTTTTATCTTCATCACATTTACAAGATGAACAAGATGATGTTGATATTGATATTGATGATGAAGTTGAACAATGGAATGATGAACTTATACTTGAAACAAATTCATCAAAAATCAATTCTCAAAATATTCAATCTAATCTATCATCTATTTTACATGTGAATCCATTTGATCAAGTTAATTTTATTGATTCATCACGTAGTAATTCAAGATGTTCAAATGTATCATCACATTTAAGTATTGGTTATGCTGATCAAGCACGTTTATTTATGAGTGATGATGGACTTAATACATCGTCTGATAGTGATAATAATGACAATAATGATGATATGATGAATTTTGATAATAATGATAGTGAAGAATTATGTTTACAAGTTAATCTTGATGAACATCGATCAATTTCTCCAATAAGTAAAAGTAATAGTACACGTTCATCTTCACCTATTTATGATGAAACTCCAATAATAAATATTGATGAAGATAATAATGAAACAAAAACTTTACAAATAGCTCCTATTGCTGCACTTGATAATGATGATTTACAAACATTTATATCTGATCAACCAGTATTACCAATTATTAAATCTAATATAAACAATTTTCTTGAATTAAAAAATGAAATACGACAAAATGATATTATTCATGATATTATTAATATAAGACATTTAATTAATGAAAATGATCATGATGATGAATTTATTGCTATTATGCATAATCCAAGTATATTTGAACAAGTTTTATATGATGATAATAATGATCAACAAAAGGTAATCATAAATTTTCAAAAAGATAATGCAAAAAAAATCAGCAGCTGATATAACTTCTTAATACAATATGGATTATGTAATGTGAGTTGAGAAAAGCTGTCATCATTATACATATATATCAGTTAACTAGGCGAAAAGAAAAAGAAGAAATCAATTTATCTTCTCTTGTTTTTTTTATAGAAATCGGATTTAGTCAAGCAAACAAATTCGGTTACTTGTACCTTCCGGCCATCATCACAGCTGTCGATCGATAATAATATTAAAAAAGAATCATTCGAGCATTACCAAAATATACGACAGACATCTTCATTATTAGAATCGAATAGCGAACAGACTCCTAGTTCGTCATCATCTTCTTTTTATACAAGAAAAATAATAACAACAAATAACTCTTCTCCTGCAGCTGTCAATCACCTTACCATAAGAGAAAAAGAAAATGATGCTTCTGTAAATGCCGTCAATACTACCAACAGTCTTAATATACAACAACACCAAGACGAGCATGTACATTGCCAAGAAAAAAACACTTCTTACATCAATATAAAACAATTTTTAAACGGTAAAAAATCTTCTAGAATTATGAATACAGATAATGAATCTGATGATGATTCAGAATTATTAAAAACACTTTCTCAATTACATGATATAGTTAATATTAGTGAATCTTTACAAGAACCAAATGAAATTAAATCTCAACTGTCATCTTATTCTCTCGATATTAATCAAGAAAAAACCTTTCCTGACTTTTCTTCGGAAAATATAATAACTAATGGAAATGAAACAGAATTACAAAATAAGAAAAACCAACATAGCAGTCATATAATACCATCGTCTTTATATGTCATTGACACGATAAAAAAATCCGACGAAGAACAGAAAGAAAATGACGAGAAAAAAAATATTATTTTTTATAAAAATCATCATAATGATGACGGTGACGATAAGGAAAAGGAAAAATACATGAAAAGAACAGAAGAAAAAGAAGAAGAAGACGAAGAAAAAAAAACACCATCAACTACGTTTTTTACTTTAACATCATCAATTTCTCCTATTTTATTCAATAATGATTCACATTCTACCGTCGTTCTTATCGACCCTGATACACCCTCATTGCCTAACTTGTTATTATCATCATCAAATCAACAAAATCATTCAACATTATTTTTAAATCAATTAATTACCGAACATTTGCAAATATCAAATACAAAATCAAATATGAATAATTTACCTAATAATGACGATCTTCTTATTCAACAAACAACAACAAATCTATTTGATCCATTTGCTCCAACAACAACAACAACAGCGACCGGAATGTTTGATGATGTGTCTACTAATGTTAACGATCTAAATATAGGACCAAATTTTTTACCATCAGATTCATCTTCAATACAACAACCATTATCAAATTATAATTTTGATGATTTATGGAATCAATCCATGTCTCACATGGTACCAGCAAATAATGTTATTGATCCAAATACATTTACATGGGATGTATTTTCAAATAATGAAAATAATAATATAATTCCTTCAATGTCAAATTTAACATGGGAATCTTTATTTAATGAAAATCAAGAAGAAGATTCAAATGATTTAAAAGAATTCTTAGATTGGATTATTAATCATTTAGATGATTCAGAACAAATAATATCACAATCAAAAATAACATTTACTTCAACACAAAATCTTGAAAGTATTATTAAAGATATATATATGTGTTCAATGCCATTTGAACCAATACCATCACCACCATTACATATTGATCATACAGTTACAAATCCATTATTAAATGGAATACATCATGATTTATTTCCTATTGATGAATTAGAACAACCAAATATTAATCAAGGACAACAATCAATGATATTATATGAAGAAGATGAAAATGAATTAGAAGAAGAGGAAGAAGAAGAAGAAAATAATGACGAACATAATAAATCATCATCATCATCATTTGATATTCAACTTAAACCAATTGTTGAAAATTTTGTTTCAAATATTTTACAATTAGCATTGAATCAAGTTAATAATCAATCATATGAACAAGTTGAACATTTTGTTGATCAAATATTATCACAAGCTATCTATGAAATATATAATGAAAATGAAAATTTATCTAATTTACAAATAAATAATCTTACATCAATTGTTAATTGGCATGATCAAATAAAAGTACCAAATCAAAATTTAATTGATCCATTTAATGAAAAAATTGATAATGTTTGGAATAATAATCTTCGAACATCAATAGAATCTAACCATGAAGGAGATTCCATGGCATTATTTTCTAAAAATCTTGATGAATCAGATTTATTTTCAACTACAAGTAATACAACAAATAAAATTCCAGAATTAGAAGATGATGAAACAAGTACATTTAGTGAATATATCCCACCAGCATTATTAATAAACCCTCCTACTGCTACAATGGCAGCTAATAATTTGATGAAATATACACTGACAGCACCTGTCATGGATGATAGTGGTGATGACAGTTCGATTTTAGAAGATTATCTTCCTTCACGCAAGGTAATTTATTTGTTTAAATGATATTGTTTTTGTTTTTTTTTTAAAACTAACTCGAATATTTTTTCTAAAGCATTTTTAAATGTTATGGGTAAATTGATTAATCACATTGCTATATTGCTTTTAGCTTATTTAGATTTTACATTTAATTTCATATAATCTTAGTATTTTTTTTTTTCATATATAAATAATTTTTTATAATTATATTTAGACTGAATTATCAGAAGAAATGAAGGAAAAACCGATTAAGACAGAAGATTTAACAGTATGTAATTTAATTAAAATAATTTAAAAAAAATAATTTGTTTTGTTTCTTTTCTTTAGGTGAGAGAAAATAATAATGTTGAAACAGATGATCAAGATAATATTTTTTCAAATAATTCACATTTATCACAATTTGAAATATTTGCTAGTAATCAACCATTAAATTCTCAAGATATTGAATCAAATTTTACTAATATAAATAATGATGATAATGCACTATGGACATCGATTGAAAAACCAAATGAATCTATTAAATCAAGTGGTATTGGTGATAATGAACCATGGGAACTTGAAGATAATGGTGAAGAAAAAATAACACCAATACCTACAACAACTCGATTTGAAGATGCATTCAATGATAATGAATTTTTAACAAAAGAAAATTCTGATTTATCAAAGAACTTCTTCTCAGATTCATTTAATCCACCAATATCAAATGAAAACCAATTAGATGATAATGAAGATACGGAACAATCATTAACAAAAAGTGTACGTTTTGATGATAATGTACAAAATATACGTATATCTACACCACCAATTATTGATCATAATCTATCTGAATCATCATCAACAACAACAACTAATTCAGATGAAATAGAAATTAATGATATTAAACCAAATTTTGGAATAATGAGTGATAGTCTTAATAATCATTTAGAAACAAGTTTTATTAAAATTAATGAATCAGATATTAATGTATATATATTCATTTAATTTTTTGATCAAAAAAAAATTGCTTTTTTTTCAGACTGATGAACATTTTAATGAATCCAATGATGTAACAACATCACATACTCTAATTACTCAACCGGAAAATGAAACATCTATTAATGAAAAAGAAAATATACCACCTCAACCATTAAATGATAGAACAAGTAATTTAAAATTAAAAACTAGTTTTTTTCTCTATAAAATTTTTTTATTAGATATTTCAAATGACAACAACAACATTCCATTAAAATCAAATACAGATACACAATATAAAATAAATTTACGTTCAGAATCAGAAATAACACCAATAATTCAACCAATAATTGACAACAAAATACGTAGTACTACAGATACACCATTAAATCTTTCATCTAATTCAGGTATATTAATAATTATGATTTATATTTTTTGAAGGTATTTGATTTCGTGTATATTGTTGTTTATTTGAAGATGAAAGAGGAGGAGATTTTTTATTTGAATAATTTGAAAAAATTTCATGATAATTTTGATTATATGATGTTTGAAAATCATGTGTTTTTGATTGAATTAATGTTGATGGTTGAATAATAGTTGTTCGACGTCGTTGTTGTACTATTGGTGGCATAGCAATTAAAATAGGTATTGTATCTTTACGTGGTTTTATTAATGGTATTGAACTTTTTTGTTTAGAATGTTGTTCATCAATTAAAATTTTTAATTCATAAATTTTTTTTCGAATAATTTCATCTTTTAAATCTTGTACAGTTAATGATCGACATAGTTGTTCAAGATCAATAATTGGTATTTGTTCTTCTTGTTTTGATGGAAGAGATTTTTTTTGATTAATTGTTGTTGAAATATTTGATGATTTTATTGGTTGATTTGTTTCATCTTTTGTTTCAAGATAATCAAGATATTTAAAAAGTTTTTCATCTTCAACTATATTTGATGTTAATATTGGTGGTTTTGATTTTGGTGAAGTTGTTTGAATAACTGTTTCAATTGGTTTTGATGATGATGATGATGATGATATATTTTCATTTAATTTGGATTTTTTTAATTCATCTTGTTCTTCAATAAACCAATTATTATTTTGTGTTATTTTATCTGATGATAATGTTGGCATTTTTGTTAATGTTTTATTAATCATATCAGCTAATGTTAATTTAGTTGATGGTGTATCGATTGTTGATGAATTTATTTCATTAAATATAACACTATCAATATCATCATTATCTTCTTCATCAAATATACTTGAAATTTCATCATCATCTATTTTTTCATCGAGATTTTGTATATCCGATGGAGTTTTTTCAATACGTACATCAATTTGTTTTGATGATGGTGTTTTATCAGGTTGTTTAACTGATATATTAATCATATAAGTTTCTTCAAACATACAACGTGATTTACCGTTTTTATCATCATTATTTATATTTAAAATAGATTTTATTTCATCTTTATTACATTCAATTTCATCAGGATTTTCTTTTATTGGTGATGATTGTATATTACCTCGTTGGACATCATAAGAACCATGTAAAAAAAATTTGAGTAATTCATCTTCACTAGTCGCTTTAGTTGTATCTAATTTGGATTTTCTAATTGATGGTGTAGGTTTATGATAAGATGTAGGAATAGCAAGAGCACTACTAGCCATTTGATTTACGAATAAATGAATCTAACGTTTAGTTACACACATGCATATAAGAATGAATAAAAAAAAAAAAGAAATACGTATTTTTCAATGAATAATCATGGTCAATAGAATCGATTGAAAGATGCATCATATATATATGTCAATATGATGAAGCGCAAAAACCTTGACCGATACTATTCATTCTTAATATTTGTTACGTATTTTATACGCATACGCTATGATCATATCGATGATATATATTATATTCTCATAATCAAAAAAAAAAGAAGAAAAAAAAAAGCTTAAAGAATATATGAATTTATCTTTTTTTTTTTTAAAAATCTTCTTCTATAATTGAACCAACTAAATTTAATGAACATGGTACTGAATGTACTGAATGAAAGTCAAGAAATTCTTCAACAACAACTGTTGTTGTAGTTGTTGTTGTTGTCATTGTTGTTGGAGATGTTAATAATGGATCAGTATCTGTTTGTTCATATTCAGATAAATCATTTGTATCAAAAAATACATTGCTATTATTATTATTATTATTATTTATTATTGATGATGTTGTTGTTTCTATTGATTCACGTCTAATAGTCATTGAACTTGGTCGTCGTATTCTTCGTTCATTTATTGTTTTAAATGTTGGTGTAACAGGTTGAGAAACAGGAGCAAATAATGCTGTATATGGAGTTGAATTAATAGCATTACGACGAATAACAAGATTTGCAAGAGTATTTGATGCTGATGGTACTGTTGATTCATGTCGTGTTAATAAGGATTTCATAAATTTTGATGATTTAGGTGAATCATTATCATCATTTTGTATTGATAATGATGATTGACTTTGTTGTTGACTTTGATAATCACCTTGTATAATACGTTGTAATTCAATAATAGATACTGGTGTATAAGAAAGTGTAGGACGACCAGCTCGATAAAAAATAGATGATGGACAACGACGTATTGTTGATTTTTGTCGACGATAATAAATTATTTCAAGACAATTTAATATTAATCGAATTATACCAATTAATAAAAGACATATAACTATAGGTGATATTCCAATAATAATTGCATATAATGTTCGACGAATACATTGACGTGAACAATGTTCCATTGTATCCCATAGAAAAAAATGATGTTTTTGATAATATTGATTATTAATCATTCAATAGAGATTAACTTTCTAAAGACTCGCTTTCTTTTTTAATATTTATTTTTCTTTCCAAACGATATAGATATAGATATATATATATACATTGGACATTGATATGACTTTACAAACTGTTGGATTGTGCTAACGAAGTGTTGAAAACAAAAAGAAAAGGCAATAATAATAATAGTAATAATAATAATAGTAATAACAAAAACAACAACAGCAAACATATTGGAAAATAGAAACAGAATAGCAGCTTAGCTGATAATCTCTACATCAATACAAACATATATCTATGAATATAGCAGAGAAATAGATAGAGAGAGAGAATTACAGTTTAGCATGCAATGTTTCCGTAGTTTATCTGTCTACTAAACGATGACATTCATGTTGATGGATAATAGAAAGCTGTATTTCTATTTTGTATGATGAATTAAACGACTTGAGGAATAGATTGTTGGTCAGATTCATCTATAGATGGATTTGAAACAATAAGACATTGTTCTGAACATCGGACAATTTCTAATTGTTTTTTAAGTCTCCAATTTGAATAACATCTTGATACTTGAATACATATACTTAAACTTACATATAATAATATAGCAATAACTAAAGGTGTAAAACCAAGAAGTAAAGTTTTTTTTAATGTTGTATTATTATCATTAGTATCTGATTTTTCAGCAATATTCATACTTTCCTAATTTATAATAAGAAGAAAGTAAAACTATTATTTAAAAGAAACGAAATATATATACCTCAATACTGGCCATATAGTCTATGTTGACTAACTTGAAAAAGTAATAATGATAAAATGAGATTTGTTCTTTGAATAAGAACTACAATATATATGCGTGTCTTTGTCAGTTCAAATAAGCGCATCGCTACTCAATCATACAATGAACGATGTAGTTCTCTTAAAGAGACATGCTAGTAAAAAGAGAGGATCTCTACTACGCTTTCTTTTTCATCCGTTCATAAACATAAAGTCCTTCTCGTTACGCCGTTGGGTAAAGAAAGAGTGGGAAAAGAGCGGTCGGCAAACAATCAAGTGGTAGTAACGGGGATTCCGAAAAGAAACAGAAGAAGAAGAGTAAGAGAGAGAGAGGGAAAGATGAAACCAAGAAACGAGCAAGAAAATATGTTCTTAATAATTGTTTATAAGAAGAGAACGGCCTACTCTGAACAGCGTAAATGGAATTAGTTTATATATGTGTGCACGCTCAAAATAAACAGAAAAGAAAAGGAAGATTTATATCAAAAACATTTTTTTTTCAACTGTAGTTACTATTTCAGGAAGCTATATCTATTCATTTCCGTTTTATTTACTCATCAATATGAGTAAATGTTTTGTATATATATATATATAAAATGAATATTTGCAATATCCGTATCTATTGTAATAAAAGATAATATTTTATTTTTTTTATTGTATAGCTCTTCTTCGTTCAACTTCTAAAGAAGATTCTAATGTTGATTCAGATGAAATAAATGATGTAATTTCATGTGTGATTGATAATACTCCAGTTAATATTGATGCTAAAACGATTACTCCATTCAAGTGTGTCATTAGTTCAGCAGGAACATTACATGAAGATAATCAAACGGCTGTTATTGCTATTTATGGTTGTTGGTTACCCGATCATCGTCTTAGAGAATATCGTTATATAATGGATCAACTTTTTTAGTAAATTAATTTATTATTATTATTTTTTTTTTATTATTATTAATTTTATTTTTTTAATAGTTATGTTTATCATAAATTAGAAAAGTTAGTTATAAATGATTATATATTAATTTATTTTCATGGTGCAACACCAAAACATCGAACACCTGATTTAAAATTTCTTCGTAAATGTTATCAAATGATTAATTTTCGGTAGAAAAAAGAAAAATTTTTTTTCTCGATTCTTTTTATTTTTTTGTTGTCAAATAGACTTCGAAAAAATCTTCGTTCAGTTTATGTTGTACATCCAACACGATGGCTTCGTACAATTATTGCTTTATCTAGACCATTCTTTAGGTATAAAAAATTTATATTTATCTTAAATAAATTTCTTTTTTTTGCATTTAGTAAAAAATTCTATCATAAAATTAATTATATGTATACAATTGGTGAACTTGAACGACAATTTCCTCATAATCGTCTTTCAATTCCAGTTGCAATAGAACAGTAAGTTATTACACTTCCTATATATTCTATTAAATAAAATATTTTATAAATTATTTTTTAATGAGAAAAAAAACTACTTATATTCTCTTTCTCTAGGTAATATATGTATTAATAAAATCTAATCATTATTTTCAATAGCGAGGAAAAAAGGTAGCATATTGTTCTTGTTGTTAGTGTTGGAAAAAGAAAAAAAAATTAAAATTAAATGTTGTCTATATATTTTTCTTTTTGTACGATTATTATTGGTGATAGTGGTGATGTTTTCGTTTTACCTTGCTTTTAGATACGATCAAAGTTATCGTGCTCAATAGGAAAATGTATATGTATAATATGAACCAGGGTAGAGAAAAGAAATAATTTAACATATCACAGTTATATATATATTTTTTATTTATTATCATAAATAATAATCTTCTTCGCTTTTTTTTTATTTTATTCTTGAATATTTGATACTAATTAAATTCTTCTTTTTGTTTCTTTTTCACAAGAAAAAAATAAATAAATAAAAAACTTAATGAGTGAAAATTTATTAAGAATATATACAAAGAATTAATAGAAATATTTATTCAGATATGATTTACGACAATCGAGAAACAGGTTCTTTCGACTTTTTTGTTAATTATATTTATGTAAGTACTATGTATGAAAGAATATTTCTAAATGAAAGATAAATGAATGGTTTTATATGCATGCTTGTATTTTCCCAGTTAACAATAAGAATGCTTACCAGCTTTTTTTTTGTTTTTTTTACTTTATGTTTATTTTACTTGCTAGAATATGGTATGCGGATGTGTTTTTTTGCTTTTACTTATATTTATTTTATAGAAAATTAAAAGATATATTTAATTTTTGGAATTTTATATAGGACAGATTGGTTATATTCTCAAAAATATGATCGTTACAATGCAAGTATAAAACGTTCTATTGCTCAATCAATGTCTCGATCTATGATTAGCAATGCAGATGAATCAGTTGCTTAATTATATTTATATTATTTGTGTGTACTTGCGTTTATCCCCGGTCTTATTATTATAATATTTTTTTTTTCTTCTATATTTTAATTTCTATTCTTATTTTTTGTTTTGTTGTGCAATAATGTGGTGCTCTCTTTTCTTTCTTTTGTGTTCTTTTTCTTTTTTTTTTTCGTATCGTATATATTCGTAGTGGCAGTGCATGTTGTATATGTGCATAAATGAGAACACTATTTACAACAATCAAATTGTTTGTTGTGTTTTGAAAAAGAAAAGACAAAAAAGGTGAACATGAAAATTAAAAATCAAATTCAAAAAAAGTAGAAATCAGACCGTGTGTGGCTTCTTCTTTTTCTTCAATATTTATATGCTTATTGTTTTTCAATATATTTTTAAATACATATATAGTTCGTCATTAATTTTAAATATTAAATAATATATCAACATAAATATGAACGAATCAATCATTTTGCTTAATTAAAGATCAAAATATTAGAAAAAAATAAAATAGAATTGACCGAAAAATTAAAACAATGGTAGGTTATTATTTATCCATCAACCAAACATATAATAGTTTGATTCAATAATGATGGATATGTATATGTCACACGTCAATCTAAGATTCGAATTTGGACTATAGTTCGAACAATTAAAAGTGACAGTTGGGTAGTATATGCATTGACAGAGTCAATATTCATGTTACATAAAACAGATGATACAATACGCATAAAAGCTAATTATATGTGTATAAAGCAAAAAAAACCTTGCTGTATTAAGAGCTACACTCATCTTCCATTTCACTCATCAAAAGTATCAAGTTCATCAATCTGATCATTGATAATGTCAGAACTATTTATCACTCTACAGTAGGAGATTTTTCTATTAATTCATCTATTGTAATATTGTACTGAATATCCTCTGTAATTTATCCGTTAATAACGCCATGTATATGTTCAATAACCTTTAAAGTGACGTTTGTGATAACAATAGCATGTTTGTTAGTGTCATCATAATAATCATGTAGCCTATGTCATCATAATTCTGATTATCATATTTCAAGAAAGAAAGCAAAAGATAAAAGGTTACGCGTGTATATGTGCCATATTTGAAATCTGTTAAGCAAGGTTTATCGACCTTGTACTATCTTATGAAATATCGATATGCTTGAAATTATATGGCGGGTGCATACAAATATCTTAAAACTCACTAAAATGATCAATCCAATCCGAGATTGATCTGAGAAAAAATAGATCTAAGTAAGATAAAGTATTTAATAGCTCAAACCACATCTGATTTTCATAAGAAAATTACATAAAATAGTGAAAAATAATATTAATATCAACTAAACAGCGAATAAAGTCCTCTATTTCGTACATATTTCTACATCTTATGGAGTTTTTATAGCCATAAATCGAGCAGAGAAATTGGTTACTTTTACAAACGCGCCGTTGATTTTACATTCAACAAAGCTCGATACATCTCTCTGAAAAAGTTCACTAAGCATATTTTAATTGCTTGTTCTTTAAATTTCAAAATATATTTTTTTTGAAGTCTCGTATTTTTTGACGTATCATGCGAAAAAAATTCGACTTCGTTCATCTCTCATCAAAAAATTCTGAATACGTCCTTGATTATACCTTCCTTTACCTTAACAAGACATATCATTGTTAGTGCCACGAAAGTAGAATTTTAATGCACTGTTCATAGATATTTTATCTAAATCAACCTATAATGCATCAACGAGTTGCTCAAATTTAGCAATAGATCCCATAAAAAAAAAGTTTTTTGTCTATCATTTATTGATAATTATATAAGTACACACAAGGTTTTTTTAAGTATAAACCTACATCTCATTTGCAATCTATGACTCTCGTTTTCATTTTCTCTAATTTTTGTATACTTAAGGCTCTCCTCTCAAAAATCGATCTCAGCTTCAGAAACATCCAAACATTCTCTTTTAAGGGAAAAGGGGCCCCGACAAGTTCAGTTACTGGAAGTACTCTCAAAAAATAACATTCTAGTTAAGAAGGTATGCTTTTCAATATAATAAAAGCAAAGTCTATTTAAAAAAAAAGGGCTCTCATAGACGCTGCATCCGAACATGCTCTTTCAAACAAAAAAAAAAAGATTCGATTTTATATGGTATTGTCGTTGACTTTCGCTGGAGATGCACCGTGCTACTACCATTTTGAGAAAAATGTGAAACAATTCTTTTGCAATGTCAAATATCCGAGAAATAATAGTTTATTGTATGAATATCTTTGCTTAGACAAACGATATAATTTTGCTTTTTTTGCAGAAGATTCTCTATGAAAGTTCTATTGAAACCGTAAAAAAATGACCAATTAACTGGCTCAAGCGGTCTTTGAATGGCTTACTATAAGAGGATAATATAGTGTTAGCGATTTATATAAACTTTCAGAAATATTTTTTGCTTGAAAGATTGAATTTTTATCAGAAATATGTGTAAAAACAACGGTAGCCAATCTAAATGAATAACACTGTATTCTTTTATAACTAGCTGTTACTATATATTGAATATTGAAAATTAGATCTAACGATGTTATGGTCTTGTACATTAGTACAAAATCATATACGCTATGTTCGTTCTTTCCTTTCTCTCTCACCATCTATATAAGAAAGTTTGCGTTCTTTCTCATTGGTTTTATATTTTCTTTAAATTTGTTTAGTTTATTTTATTATTTTGTGTTTTTTTCTTCTCTCTCTAGTATGTAATATATCAAGAACTCTACATACAACATTAACCAACGATAATGATGTGCTTTTTTCTTTTAGATTTATTTGTGATTTCATGACATATATATTTATATTTAACAATCATCTACAATGGCCAACAGATGGTACTGGAAATATGGTTCCAGAAAGTATGCTTTCTTTATTTACATATACTCATAAAAAACTTCGGTTCAAAGAAAAATTTTGATGGAAAAAAGAGTTTTTCGAAATGTTTCTATACGTAACACAAATATCATCCGATCACTGAAATTTAGTTGCCTCGTTTGAAAAATTTATCCTAGTTTGAACTAGACGAGCCTTAGATTGACCTATGACATATATTATAAGGTGGTCGAACCACTAACCAGTAGTTTTATCAGATAAGAGATTTATTTTTGATTATATCACAAACATATGAATGTATTTTATTGTACAAATGAATCTCTATATATAGTTGTTGAAAAAGATTTACAAGAAATCATTAGAAGAACTCATATGAAGTTATGGAAGAATACAAGATGTCAAGGAAGGACACATGACGTCATGAAATTAAGAGAACAAAAGAAGATTTAGGTGGAATATACATATATGGTGACATTATAACAATGATATTGAGAAAGAGAGGAAGGGAAAGAGGTGATGCATATATAATGTTAGCATTTAACAATATATATGAAGAGTTAATTGAAGAAATTTATTATTATAAAATAGTGCAGTACATTTGTGTCTTACATATTTTAAAATTTGATAAATGTTTGTATGAGTTCGTATAATGAATTAAAACGAAGTCTATTCTATTTTATTTCTATAGTTTATTTGAAATCTTATCTTGAATAACACGTTAATATGCGTTTTTTTTAGAAAGTACCTAATGTAAATATAAGTGTGTCAAAATTTATAAAGGTTATTGATTATTTTTGTAATTGTATACATTTAAATATAAGTACGCATTATTATGATGAAAAATCATGAGAATATTTGGGTCTTTTTTTTTTTCATCGAGATCAAGGATGATGTAAATATTTTTTGTTCTATTTTGTACTCTCCGAATATAATAAAAAAAAAAGTGAAATATCAACGTTATAAAGCAGCTTATCACAAAGATATATATATATATCAGTTTTTATTACAAAATATAAGTGGAGAAATAAATATTGACTAATCATTTTTTTTTTCTTTACCCTGCTATTATCTTATCAAGTAGAGTAAAAGAAAGAACATGCGCATATAAGAAGTATCTACACATATATATTCAGCTTTTATTATTTTTTAAATTTTTTTATTCATAATAAACAATAAGATGGTAAGTGTTGGTGAAAATCGTTATGGAAAGGAAGGTGTTCGTATTGCACGAGTACGTCGTTCACCATATAATGGTAATACATTTGATGAATGGTCAGTACGTGTTTTAATCGAAGGAGATTTTGTAAGTAGTTATGCTGAAGCTGATAATACAAAAATATTACCAACTGATACAATGAAAAATACTGGTAAATATAATTATTATTAAAAAAATAAATTATTTTTGTTTTTTAGTTTATTATTTGGGACAACGTTCACGTACAACATCAATCGAAGATTTTGGAAAAGAAATTGTTACTTATTTACTTGAACAGCATTCTCACTTATCAAAAGTTATTGTTGATATAGAACGTAAAGCATGGTCAAATATAGTTACATCAAATAATGTTCGTCATACAACAGCATATGCACAAACAGGTAATGAATTACAATTGACAACTGTACAACGTACAAGACACGGTCCATATTCAATTGTATCTGGTCTTAAAGATTTAAAAGTTATTAAAACAGCTAATTCAAGTTTTTCTCAATTTTATCGAGATCCATTAACAACATTAACTGATTCAAATGATCGTCTTTTTGGTACAGCTGTTCAAGCATATTGGACATATGATGATTCAACAATAATTGATTTTGACAAAACACGTCAACAACTTCGTGGAACATTACTTGATGTATTTGCTGATCATGAATCAGCAAGTGTACAACATACATTACATGCAATGGGTAAACTTGTTTTAGATAAATTTTCATCAGTAAATCAAATACATTTAACAATGCCAAATATTCATTATATACCAGTTGATTTAACACGTTTTGGTGAAGCAAATAAAAATGAAATATTTATGCCTATTGATGAACCTCATGGATATATACAATGTACATTAAAAAGATCAACAACAAGAGGATCAGTTCCATCAAAACTTTAAAATATTAAATGACTTTGTCTTTTTTTTCCGACAGTATTCTTTTATTTGCTTTTTATTCAATAATAAAACAGTGTAATTTTTTTTTTTTTTTAATTTCAATAAATTTTTTAGATGACGAAAACTTTAACTACACATATTCTTGATTTATCATGTGGTCGACCAGCTGCCAATGTACCAATTCGAGTAGAAAATTTTATTAATGAACAATGGATATCAATATCAACAGCAACAAATACTAATAATGATGGTCGAGCTTCTGATTTAGTTCCAATTGATAAATGGCAACCAGGTCGATGGCGTATTATATTTGATATAGCATCTTATATGCCTGATGGATTTTATCCAACTGTTACTATTGAATTTTGTACAAAAGATACAACTCATTATCATGTACCACTTTTACTCAATAAATTTGGTTATAGTACATATCGTGGATCATAGATAAATAAACACAAAAAAATTGTCTTATGAATATCTTCTTTTTTTTTGTTTGTTTGTTTATTAATAAAAGAAAAAAAAATTTCACATTTTAATAATGAGTTTTCTTTTCACAGTCTATCCACATTGAAAATGCTTTTGATTCATCTTTAAGTAATTGAGTAATACCAACGCGTCGTTCATGTAATTCACGTGCTAATTCTTCATAAATAAAATGATCATCAAAACCAACTATAAACGAATTAATAAAAAAAATTAAATAATTTTTTAATTTTTATATCTCATCTTACTATTTTTAGCATCAGATTTTGAATGTGAAAAATAAATATGATCAAGATGTGCCCAATAAATAGCACCTAAACACATAGGACATGGTTCACATGATGTATAAATAACACATCCTTCAAGATTATGTGTTTTTAATTCTTGACAAGCAAGACGAATAGTCACCATTTCAGCATGTGCTGTTGGATCATTTGAAGGTACAACTTTATTTGCACCTTGAGCAATAACTTTACCATCTTTACAAATAACCGCTAAAAGAAAAAAATATATGAATTGATATTATTATTCATAATTATACATAAAAACAAAAATTTTACCACCAAATGGTCCACCAAGTCCATGTTCAACATTTTCTTCTGCTAACTTTAAAATAAATAAACATATATATATATTTTTATTATTAAATTTTTATTTTTTTACTTTAATAGCCATTCGAAGAAATTTTTCATGTTCTCCACGTTTATCTTCTTCTACTGTCGTTTCAATAAACATACCGTGTTCCTCCATAATAATAATTAACAAATTTATAAAATCTGAAATATTTTTTTTTAACTACTCAATTATTGTATATATATTACTACTAAAAAAACATGCGCAATTTTTATTTATTCAAACACACATATATCATAGGAATGAAAGAAAAGGAGAAAAAAAAATATACTTAATCAAAGCAAACTTATATGTTTAAATATGGTTTCAAAACAACAGCTCATAATATTCTCCCCTAGAAAAAGAAAGTGCACGTATATCTATATATATATATATTTACTTTATACTTTATATAAAAAGTCGGCAAAGATAAGTAAATTTCACACGAAATACTGTTGTTTATCGTTAAAAGATATATGAAAAATAAAAAGATAAGATATAAAAATACAATATTATTCTATTTTTTCTTTTTAAATTTATTTTTTATTTCTTATTCATTTGTTCTGATAGTTTATAAATAAAATAATTTATTATTTTATATTCTATTTTTAACTAAATGGATTAAATATATTAAAAACGAAAATAATAATAATTTTGTCAATGAATATAAAATGATATGATAGATACAGTTTAGTCACACCGTCATACTAATTGGTACATTGCACTTAATATGTTGATGAGGGCAAAAGTGTAACTACACTATAATACTATTATCGATTTTCGAACTAACCATAAATCATTCATTCAAATCATATCGTTGTATTGGTTGTCAAAATATGATTCTAACAAGACATTTGTCACATAAGACAAACGAATTAACTATTCTCTGCTTTAATATTATGATTATATATAATACTAGCACCATCTATATACTCATTTTCTTTTTGAATTTTTGTAGTGAATTATATCTATTAAATATTTTTCGTTCTATAAAAAAAAACCTATTCAATATTTATAATATTCGTTTACTTAAAAATTATTTTCTTTTTTTTTTTGTATAAAATTAATCAATATGTTTTAAATATTCATTTTCTTTTCTTATTCATAAGTACATTATGAGATTGTTATGAGTTCGATTGCATAGAAATTGAACTCTATAATAAATTTTAGACTAATTTATTTGGTATTAATAAAAAAAAAATCTAACACGCATATATATAATTCATAATAGTGTGTAAATTCTAGAATGTTCTTTAAAAGTTTAAACTAAAAATTTTTTTATTATAAAAGTACTTATTAAAATTTTCAATTATTATATTCATCATACTTTATTTCAAGTGACAATTCGACAGATAGTGATGACCAATTGTTATAAATGATCAAACAAGCATCAATAAGAAGAGAAAAAAAATAAAAGAATTATTTCTAGTTTTCTACATGATTTTAACTATGAGCGTTTTTCTTTGTTTTATACTAAGAAAGAAGAAGAGAACAAGCTGTTAGCAGTATATAATGTTAGAAGTTTCTTATTGTCGGCATCTTTATGTATTTTATCAAGAAAAAAAAAGAAGGAAAGTCCAAGGAAAAAGGTACAAACATTGTTTTTTTGACGATTGACGATTATCGAAGTAGAAAAAAAAAAAAGAGAGAAAACAATCACTTTTTTTTGTATGCATTTGTTTCCGTCTCCTTTTAAAACTTATTCTATAAGTAACATACGCACACATCTAGTCGATTTGCGCCGACAAACATATTGTCTTATATATAGATTTTCTTCTTTTCTTTATTCACACAATCAATTAAATTTTTTTTTTCTACTATTCTTATTTATATTTATTATATATAAAATATTATCAAGATAACTTATAAACTTGTTGTATCCATTTAAGATTATAGATAGATAATTTTTATCAATCATAATGGTTAGACGTATTGAAGGTACGATTGATTATGAGAAACATAATGAAATTCTTAATGATAATCATAAAGTTCTTATTTATCTTGATGATATGACATTAACTGGTAAGTAAAAAGAAATTAATTAATTTAATATATATATATATATTTATTTATTTAATATAGATATTGCTTCTCAAGATGGTTCTTATGTACGTAAATTTCATACAATTGCAAAATCAATTTTAGAAAATCAAATTCAAAAATTTCCAATTACATTTACACTTGAATATGATGAAAAAGATGTCGAAAAAAATTCAAATTATTCATTACGTGTACGAATTGTAGCTGATGGTAAAACACGATTTATAACCAGTTCTAATGTTCCTGTGCTTACAAAAGGTTACGGTGATATGGTTGACATTAAAGTTGAAAAAATTGATTTAATGTAATAAAAACAGAAAAATAGAAAGAAAATCGAGAAAATGTGTTTTTTTTTTTTTGTCCTCTCAAAATTTTTTTTCTGTATATGCATATATGGCATAAAATAAATAATAAAACATAAACACGATAATTCAATGTGATATTTATGAAATATATAAGATAAATTCTTGATTGTTTTAATAAAAATTTATTTCATATTGATTTATGCACGAGAAGAAGATAAACTATCCGTCATGCGACAAAATAGAGCATAGTGTATGTATAACATATAAAAGAAAATAAAATCATTTTGTTTAATGTAAATATTTATAATAAATAAAAAAAAATTTTTTATTAAATTAAATTTCAAAATATTATTTAAAGTAAAAACAAAATGAAATTGTTTTATATTTCTTATTTTTTTTTTTGGAATAAAAATATAAACCATGTACTGTCTATTTGATCCTTTAAAAAAGAAAGAAAAGTTTTTTCTAGGCATTTATTATAGTAAATAAATCATTTATTCAAGACAAAAAAGAAACAATAGAAAATCAACATTTTATGGTATTAAAAATTTTGTAAATTATAATAACACATAATAATTATATTCGCGGTACTCTAAGAATTACTTTAGCTGTATTATAAAAAAGTAATTGCATAGCAGTTAATGTACCAATTATAAAAATACGTGGAAAAAGTCCTTTCCATAAACCTAAATAATAAAAAAGAAATTTATTATTATAATAAATAAAAAAAAAAATGTAAATTTACCAACAAATCCAACACGTCGTATTGCATCAAATAAATGAAGACCTTTTTCATTATTTAATTTTGATACAATTGTATCAGCTGGATGACTAATAATAGCACAAAATATTCCAGCTAGATATCCAGCAATAAATGTTATACGAAGTTCTTCACTTTTTGTATGTTGTTCACGTGGTTTATGTGAAATATATTTACAAATTAATTCAATTGTACGTTCAAAACATGCAAATTTCATCATTGTATATGGAATTTGACGTAGCCATAATGGGATGATACCTTTATAAAAACTAAATAGAATCACTTTTTTTTTTTTCGAAGAAATCAAATATTGATTTCACATACCCCCATATTCCTTCTTCAGCTAAAAAGAAAAGAAAAAGAGATAAGATAAAACTAACGGATAGATCGAAAGTATCCTATAATAAGTACTCTTCAAATCAGTTTTTTTTTAATCTTTATTTTTGAACGAAAATTGTTTATATAGAGAGGAGCTTTTGAGAGAATGGCAATATTTTTACTTGAATGGAAGCAAATAGTTTAATTCAATATGAGATTTTGTCAAGATGTGTTCATTCTATCAAATCATAGATTCCGATAAGTTTTAGAAATTTCGACAAGAAACTTCCAGATATTAGAAAAATCTGATTCGTAGTAAGTGAGTCAAAGAAATACAGCTCATTTCATATAGAAAAACTTATCCTATTAAAACTGATTTTTCATATAAAATAATCTTTTTACAGTTTCTAAGAAAATCAGACATCAACGGTAGAGCAATGTCTTAAAATTTCAGTATTATGAGTAAATAGTAGTAGCCCTCTTCGGAAAAAAAAGTATTTCTTGCTTCCAAAATTTTAGATTCGTCACTAATAAGTAGAGAAATTTTGTTTTAGTATCAGTTACATGATCTACATTATCCTTTGTATTCTTATTGAAATTAATTATCGAATTTTTTTTGATTTGATAGTATATTCATCAGTTAACATGATGATATTTAGCTTTTTTAATGATGTTTACTACGTCTAGATATGATTTTAATGGTTCTGATGATCTTAGATATGATTATATCTCTATCTAAACAATAATTCAAACAATTCTTTCACAATTATGTATCAACTGAATGAGAGTTTTTTGAGTAAACATGGAAATATCTTACTGATGAAAATAATTGTTATGGTTCTGGTGTATTTATCAGTTTTTATAATGCATTTTGCACTACTAGTCGAAGAATTTAGAAAATTTTTCTTTTTCACAAGTTGAAAAAATCATTTTATTGAAAAGAAAATTGAATACATCTATTACAGCGGGGTAAAGTGGTTTTTGACCCATCCTGTATACATACATAGAAGAAATAGGTCAATTTTCTTATTCAGTAAAAAACGACATATTTACTTTTAATATAAATCATTTTAATAAAATGTATCAAAGAAAACTTTTTAGCTATCCATTCACTCTACACAAATTAATAAAAGTTGGCCAATAACTTGTATATTGTTAGAAAAGTCTAAAATAGTTCACGATGAATCATATTAGCATCTGCTGATTGACTAATCAATAAACTGAAGAAAAAGGCTACTTGGAAACTAACCTCTATTAGTAATTGACGTTGATGAAAAACACACATTTCTTATTATGTCATTGGTACAGAAAGAGCGTAGAGAATCTGCCAATTTATCAGAAAAAAAGCTTCCCGACAAATACCAGTATACATATCATTAGTTCATGAATATTAAATATTCAATCAAACGAATTACAATCATGTCGAACATTCATTATTAATTCCATTTCATAGTAAGGATAAACTAACTACTCACAGGTCAACTATGTCAGAAGCAAATTTGAGAATTGCAGATGAGATTTGAACATCAATCGTGTTCTTGTTCGGAGAGTTATTCGAGACTAACTGTTCTGCTACATAGTTATGAGTAAATAACTTATCTATACAGTTTTTTCGACGTTCTTATTTGATGAATGATTTGCAAACACAACAGAATATTATGATGCAGTTTCTGATTTCTGAATGTATGTAAAAAAATGTTCAAACATACAAGTATTGCTCTATGTAGTTTAACTAATTATAAATTTAAAAAACTTATAGATTTTACACAAAATGATTCTTAATAGCATGAATGTTTGTTGAGTAAAGCTTTTTTCTTCTCAAAATTTGCTGTCATTTTTATAGTACATAGAAATTTGCGTTTAGAGCTACGTTTTTATCTTATAAGAGTTATATCATATAGGAAATAAAATAATGTGTATTTAGAAATGAATTTTCTAATTTAGATGAACTAGTAAAAAAGAAATTATGTATACATATCAAGCAAACAACCCTATCGTTAGTATTTAATAGAATAGTATTAATAATAATATATACGATTCATAAATTGCAATACAACTCATACTAAAATAACAAGCTTTTTTTTACATTACGATCTACGGTGAAGCATCTATGATTAATCCTTGATCTAACTCTTAAACTGATGTGTCCATTAATTATTGTTCAAAATGAGAATATTTTTAAAAAAAAATCTTTTTTCAATTTAATTTTTTATGAAAGCTTTTTTTGTCATGATTAATTCGAACTATATTTATCTTTAATATAGATTATTCTACTAGAGTAAAACAAGGTTCTAAAATAAAACATTAACAAATCGGTTTATTGTGGAACTTTTTTTCAAACTTCAATATCTAAAATGATTCTTCTCATGGACAGAAAATCGAAAAATTGGTTGCGAAACTATTTTAAAATTTTTTGGAAGAAAATGGATTAAGTACAAAAATGTAAAACCATGAAGATTGGTTTGTATTCTTGGTATGGAACCTATTGCTGTCGGGCGCATCTTAACGAGGTTTTGTAACAAAAGGTTTTGAGTTTGTATTCGTGGAAAGAAATAGTTTAGATTCAGAGGCCCAGAAAAAGGTTTTGAATAGGCTCACGAGGAAACATTCTCTGGCAATAAGTAAATCTCGATAAGCTATAAAAAATCTGAAAACGATTGCTACTCTTCCATCTTTATTTTTGAGATATCAACTTTGTGAGCAATATTTGTTCATAGTACTCAAGATCCTCAAAAAACCGTTTCGTCAAGTTTTAATCTGGAACTTTGATTCCATTAAGTTCTCATATAGACTATAATGTATACAAAATTTCAGAACCTTCTGTTGTGATCTTTAAGAGATATGAATCTATATGGTATTAACATCGTTTCGTAGACTTTTGTAGAAAACAGATATTTTGAAAAACTCTTATGTCTTAAAGATTGCAAGATTCTGAAATTTTGTATTTTGTCTAGTCTATATGAAAACTTGATGAAACCAACGTTCTAGATTAAAAACTTATGAAAAAATTTGCTTAAAAACTCCGATTGAAGGTGGGAGAGCCTCAATCCTTTTCAGATTCTTTTTAGCTTATCAAAGTCTACTTATTGCTAAAAGACAGAATCTAAATGACTTAATCACATGAAAATTTTTTGAACAAATCTCGGAAAAATGAACGACTTTTTTCATCCTTCATAGTTTGCCATTTCGGCGCACTTCTACTAGCTCTTCTTGAGATTCTTGAGCTGAGGATTTAAACCTACTCTCGACTGATACCGCTCCATCACCTATGCTAAAGGATAAGTATATATATATATATGTAATAATAGAAATCTTATTGGTATTTATACTCTGTTTCGAAGATGAGAAGGAAAACATCTGTTAATTTTATATGAAAATCGTTAATCTTTTTTTTGTGAATAACTAGTAGTAAAGAACCATGATAGGAACGTACAATATCGTTTTATTTCTTACTCCATTCAAATTAATTCAAATCCAAAAGTGACTGTGAATGTAGACACTGGAAACAACATTTATACTCTTACTCACTTACTTATTCGCATACACGCACATCCATCCTCAAGATTGATTTTTTAAAGTACGTTTAGAATCGTAATCCTATTTATTTTCTAATTTCTTTTCTCTCGAATTAGTATCATTCTTTATGTTCGAATTTGTCTATTCGTGCTACTTATATTTATTCACTGAATAATTATTTATACTAATAATATTTTCTCTATAATATTTAATTTTTTTATTTTACAATTACAGATATGGACTGTGGATTTCACTTGAGCTCAAACTGGTTTTAGCTTGTTTCACACGACCTAAAATCTATTGGTTCACTATTCAGACTAATTTCTAGGCCTCTCAAAGATTCTTATACTACTCTAGCACACAAATACACACAATATTTCTAAGTCCATATTAGAAGAGAACACGAAATTCTAATCATCATTAATAAGTTTGTATCTCTTATGAAACACTTTCAAGCTAATCTAAAAACGAACAAATATTTTGTTCGATCCACTCATTAATAATTTTTTTTACCGTAATATTTCGGTAAACCTTGTCTTAAAGTTGATGCCCAATTATCTTGTGTTTGAATTCGTACTTTAATAGCTTCCCATGGTGCTAAAGCAACATCAGCAAATAATTCAGCTGACGCACTTGCTAATAAATAAATTAATGTTCGATAAATATAAGCATTATGTTCACCAAATATTTCACCATAAAAATTTTTTAATATTTCATAAAAACCAAATTTTCCAAAACCTTGAAATAAATATCCAATTAATGTTGCTGTCCAACCTTTAGTTAAACCAAATATTCCTTCTTCACTAAATGTATGTTTTTTTTCTTTTTATATTTTTATATTTTTGTTTTAATTTCAACATACTCAATAGTTACTTGAAAACCATGAATAAGATTTTCATATTTTTGAGGTTTTACTTGTAACCGACATTTTATAAGATCCTATAGAAACAAAAACGAAATAAACAAAACTCCTCTTTTATATTCTAATAAAATCATATACTAATGGAACAACAGCTGTATGTGTTATAGCACAACTTAACATACCACAAATACCACAATAAATATAATATTTAACTGAACGATATTCACAACTATCATATCCTATATAATATAAGAAAAAGAATATTAATATAATTAATTAATGATTATAAATATATACTTTGATCTTTTGAATAATATGAGGATGATAATCGATTATATTTACATAATTTAGTTAGCAAAAATTTGTAAGGAGTAATTATCACAAGACGTATAAATGTCACAATTAAAGAAAGAAATTTTCTTTCAAATAATTTTCGTGTTCTCATTGATAACCAACGCGAACGTGATATTTGTATATCCATATGTATAGAATTATTTTGATGATGAAAATAAACTCTAAAAGAATTTTATTTTAATAAATATTGTTAATTTGTACAAAAAAATACTTACTGTTCATTATTATTTGATAAATTTCGTTTAATTAACATTAGAAAAAATATATATTTATTCTCATAACATAAACGTTTTTTTTTCCGTAAATCTTTCTTGTTTTAGTTTTACGTAAAAACAGACTATATGTGCTCTTCTGTTTTTTTTTTAATAATATATACACAAGGTTATGGCTTGTTGTTTCTTTCGTTTCTTTTCATTCAATCATTCTGTTTTTGCGTTTTACGGTTGTTACTTATTTTTCATACGACGATGTAACAAAAGAAAAGATTATATTTTCATTAAAAAAATTCTGAAAAATATATTATTCTTTATTATTCATAGATTAAATAGAGTGAATATAGGAATTTACAATAGAATAATAAAACAAAAAAAATAATAGTATTTTATCTAAAAAATTTAGAAAAATACCTGCTGTCATGATATATGTTTAAATAACCATTAAAATCATATTCTCTTTCAATAAAAAAAATCTAATAATTGCTTCTTTATGATTTATTGACGAAAAATATATCAATAAAATCAATCAAACATATGTCTGTTATGTAGTACTCTCTAGTAAATAGCAAACCTACTTTGACAATAATTAGAGAAATAAAATCAGGACATTAGTACTACTCACTTCATTTCAATGTAACAAGCCAATTAAATTCTGAATCCATAATTTACCTGAATCCAATCATTTCCTTCTTTTTTTGCAAACAATTCCCTCACGCGTATATTCTTTGAAACGTTCGGTATATGAAGTAATATGAAATATTTCATAAGAATATCCTCATTCTATTGCTAAAACTTCCAAAATTTATTTAATGGGCTCTGCATTTCATTGTATCATTTTTTTGGAACCATTTCAATGTATGATAGGTCTCAAAAACAAAGTATTACGCAAAAAACGAAATGTGTGTCTTTACGCATATGAACAGAATGGATGAAACCGTGAATAAAATATGCACGTGTGACGATGTCATACTATGATATTGGCTGAAGGAAAGAACGAAAAGAGAGTATACAACTATAAGCTATGCAGGGTTTAAAAATTTAGCTATACAGTAGGTAAGCAGTGGCAACTTTGTATTGAAACGGTAGTTTTATTGCAAAATTTATAGACAAAGCTTGTTAGGTAGTTGTATCAGACTACATTACGAACACGATTTGACATCTGTATTAACGATCTTCTAGTAAATGGAACATCTGCCACTAATGCAATTAGAGACATTCGACTCTAAACACCTTTATATTGCAAAGTTGTTGAATTCAAGAAAAATATTTTATTTGTAGTAATTATAGAGGAACTCTTTTGTGTTATGTAGCATAGCGTCAAACATAGATTTTCTCAATCTAACATGCTAGAAACATTCGTCTAACTTTGTTTGATCGAACTGGAATTTTTACCACAGGTAATTAAAACTATTCTTTAGCAATAAGACATTATAATGTGGCTAAATATGATCCTATGGAAAATCCGATTGTTAGAAAGAAAAACTACAAAAACGTGTCATCCTGTTTTAAGTGCTCTATCTATAATAAAAGTCCCAGCCACTTTATTCATATTCTCTACAATAATCAAAGACAGACAAAAAAAAAGATGGAAGAAATATCTTTAACACTTGATTAAATAAATGATTCCATATATTGCATCATCTTTTTATGTCGAGAACAATTCGAATTCATCTAATACTATTAGTAAAATAATCTGATCATATAAGAATATGCAATAACACATCTTTTGATAAAGGAACAGATCAAAGAAATGATAAATATAAATTAATAATTTATATATGTATGACATTATTTATCAAGAAAAAAAAAAGATTATGGTCATAGTTGTTTTTGATATAATACAGAAAAAAAACATCACAAACAAAAAAAAAAAATATCCATCTGCACCGGGATTGAACATTTCATTTGAATAACACAGGGAAGAAGAAAATTTATTGTATTTTTGTTAAAGTGCATTGATGAGACGATGCAATATTAAGAAAAAAAGCTGATTCACGATTTGGATCAAATGTTGCTGGACGAATTGTATATGTTCCACCCGGAATATTATCAAGTGTTAAAACACAAAATCCTGATCGATATGCACCTGATTCTGTTTTATGAAATTCTCCAGATGCATTAGATACTTTTGTTTCTGTACATATTACTTCAAATCCAACTTGAAATTGTTTTGGTGCACGTAATTCAATTTTAACTAAAAAAAAAGAAAAAAAATAAATTTCATTAAAATAAATTTTTTATTTTTATATATACTATGATTATTTGTATCACGATTATTTAATGCAAGTTGATAGAGTGGATTATTTTTATATGTTGAAGAATTATTTTGACAACCACCAGCTGTTTTACCTTTCCATTCACCTGTTATTTCTTGTTTATATTGTGGATTATAATAATCTGGTACTTGAGTTAAACTAAATTCACATGTTGAATAAACACGTAAAGAATAATAAATATCAACATTTTTTTCATATTGAGATACCTAAATAGATTCAAGGTTATATAAAATTCTATTCTTCAAATAACCGAAACAATGTGTTTTTCAGATGATAAGCAAGAATTTAACGAAATGCTTTAATTAATATTCACAGTTAGAAGTAAAGAGAGTGAAAGTTTGTATTTTTATCATCGTCACCTATCGACTTTTGTTCTGTTTGTACTCAAAATTCGTTTTGTTGGAATTAAATCGCAAAGAAAAGAGGTTGCTCGACGATGAAATCGACCCCCTCGAGAAATTCAATTTCTTTTATATAAAACTGTCGTATAAGGGTGCTTGAAATCATTTATTAGTAGAATTAAATCAATTGCAGTTGTCTGAAATAGTCAAGGATCTTCATATATACATGACGCCCAATTGGGAATGGTAAGTACTTATTTTCATCTATTAATCTAACGTTAATCAGATCGATTTTCATATAATGTGATAGTACTTTTCAAGCGCTACAAAAGGGTATAAAGATATTAAGGAAGAAAAATACTAACCACTTTTAGAAATTCAGTAAATACAGATCCCAATATGTGATTTTGATAAATCTATTCAAAACTGGTTAGATGTATACCATTTTCAAACTCTGTCTTCGATTTTTTATTTTCGTCAAGAAAAATTACTCTTGATCCCCTTCAGGGATGGGTAAAAAAATGCTTTTTCAATGAAACGCGGTTTTCTTTGTAGGAGTATTTACTACTTCGAGTTTTAATGAAAATCATTTTTTTTACCCATTCTTGAAGGGAACCAAGAGCAATTTTTTGAATCTGATGGATTCTATATAATAAATATATAAACTGAATTTTCAAGAAATAATTACTTACTACAAGAGTATAAAATGTTTGTCCATTTAAATCAGCATCATCAGTAACAAGTTTAACAAGATAATGTGCTGAATTTGTTTTAACACCATCTTGTAAAGGTTTAATATCATTTGGATAATAAACTTTATTTCCACCATTTTTATATACAAATAACGTTATAAATATACGATTAACAGCAAAATCCTCTCGTTCAGTTATATGTCGTGTTAAAAGAATCTATTTTTAATAACAATAAAAAATATTTAAAATCGAAAAAAGAATTATTTATTTAACAAACCCAAATCGATGATCGTGTTTTTGTATTAATACGAAGTACATATTGTGGATTATCACCAAGATTATAAAGATCTTTAACAGGTCCTTGTCTAGCTGGCCATGAATTATGTACACATGATGTATAAGAAAATAATGATGGTGACCAATTTAAATAAAAATTTTCAAAATGATGACATAAACTATTATAATCAATCCAAAAAACTCCATTATCAACATCAACTTGTAATTTAGGATCATAATTAAGTGCTTTTATTAATTCTGGTGTCCAATTTCGTGTATCAAAATCACTAAAATTTCCTTTCCATTCAACATGTGACCAAGGATTTTTTAACATTACTAATTTATGACCAGAAATTTTACGCATATCAAGTAAAGCATATGCATGACTTGAAACAAGACCACTACGATCTTCTTCTTCTTTTGTTAAATTCGGTGTAGCTTAATAATAATAATAATAATAATAAAATAAAAAACAAAAAAGATATTTTCATCAAAGAAATCTTACCAACTGTAATAAGTACATGACCAGCATGAAAACGTTCGAACATACGATCAAATTCTTTATCTTTATCAAATGTTGAATCATTATGATGAAGAGAGACTAATTCAGGTATCCATCCTATATAAATATGATTTAATTAAAAGAATTTAAACTAATCTATGTTTTTCTTTAGAAAGAAAGTAAATGATTCTTTTGGGAAACGCAATCATAATTATACTAACTTCATATGAATAGAATGAAATTTTTTTTGACATTTTACAGAAAATGTGAATTATTTTAGGATTCTAACATATAATCCTCATCTTCACCCATAAAATTTACCATACCTGTCAGTGCATGAAGATCAACTGTTGAATTTGAACCTGGAAAATCATATCCACCCATGACTTTCATATATGCTTTTTCTAATAAACTAACCCAAATTTCATTTTTATTTGTTGTTGATGAACAAAGAAGACCTAAACAAATTTTCAATATATATATTTATATTTATTGTATTTTAATTTACGATTTGACCGATCAACTGGTAAAGTATCATCAATAATAACTTTTCTCCAAACACCATTAAGATGAAATCGTACCATATATTTTCCGCATGGATTAAAAATAGGTTCACCTAATTTCAAAAAATATATTTATTTATTTTATTTTTTATATAAAATAAAATAAAATCTAACCTTGTTTATTTTGTGGATAAATAATTGATGTAACTAAACGTTTATTAAATTTTTTTTCATATTGCACACTAACAGCAAGACTAGCAACAAATGAACAATCTGAAATAAGATCTTGTTTTATTGAAAAATATGATAAAGCCATAATCATTTTTGGTTCTGACATTATTTCATCTGGTCTTGTCCAACGTGAAAAATGTGTTTGTTGTTTTGGTGCTAATTTTAATGGTCCATGTGGATCAACAAATGGTGTTTGATATGCAAAACGTTCACGTAAATCAATATGAAAAAATGGTACATAATCTCGACCGTTAATTTTTGAACCACGTCGTAAAACATCAAGTTCATGTGAAGATAATTTAGTACGATTATCAATAATATCTATATTTGCTTGATCAATATCAAGTGGTTGTTGTTCTTCTTGTTGAATAATTTCATCGCGTGGTGGAGATGGTAAACGTATATGTGATGATAAATTAAGTTTAGTTTTTTTAAGTTCTTCTGCACGTTCTAAAGCTAAATTTTTAAAACAAAATAAATAAAAATTTGATTATTTTTAATTAAATGTTTTTTTTTACCTTGATAAGCAATTTTTTCAAGTTGTTCTTTTATTTTAATATTATCATTTGTTTTTTTTTCATTTAAACAAAGTGTTATTGCTTCTTGATATAATTTAAATGCTGTATCATATTGTTGTTGTTCATCTTGATCAAGTGCTTGTGTTAATAAATAACGAGCACGTTCAGCACCTTTTTCTGATGTATTTTTTAAATGAAGACTTGGAGTTGGTTTTGATTTTAAACTAGCTTTAATTTTTTCTGCACGTTCTATATAATTATGAATTAAATTATTTATTTCACTTAAACCAATTGATGATGTTATTGTTGTTTGTTGAGGATTTGAAACTAATTGTTCACGTACACTAATTAATGCTTGAGCAGCTTCAACATAAAAAAATACAGCATCTTCACTTTTACCTTTTGAATCAAGATCAACTGCTTTTGATGCATGTTTACGTGCATCATTCTCAAGTTTAGCAATGTCAACCATAAATTTAACTAAATAAATTTTAAGAATTCATCGAATTATACTGCCGACATCCGATTGTATACACTTATTTTTCCATTGGATTCTATGTGTGTCTTGTGATGTCATCTTGAGTGAACATTATAGATGACGGATGATAGAGACATCTAGCAAAAAAAACTTTTTCAAGATTGTTGTATCATAATATCTGTGAAGATTATTCAACAATTGAAATTCGAATTTTAAAAAAGTTTTTATTCAGCTATTCACAAATATTAACTTGATTACAAACATATTTTTCATTTTAATTAACTGTAGATTAATGAATAATACATATTGAGAAGCTGTTTAATAAATTTCATTTGATTATGTCATGAAGATAAACAATACAGATGAATATAGAACAAGTAAGGCATCCCCTTTAATTTTCGATTAATATAGGATGTATTAAACTTATCAGTCATCTCACAACCAATTTATTTCACAATTTTTTGAAACCTTACAATCCTTTCTTTCATAGTCGTTCGATATCATTAACATATTTTGTACTATTCTCTGCTCATTTCTAATGATAAATAATTATTTAAGACATAAAGTGTTAGTTAGCAATACTCAGTAACTAACGCGAAAAACATTTAACCAACTAAACCAAAGAATTTATATTCTACTTTTTTAATGGAAAAGAAAGGATGAGAATGATTTATTTTTACAATCAAAGCAAAGTTTAAAAAAAAAACAATACTGTCTAATTCTATTTTGTGGACACACGAGTTTTTTTATTCCAAGAAAAATTTGCTCCATATGTCTTTTTAAAACGAGCAGCTGTTGGTGGTTCAACAACTTCATATTTATAACCTAAAATTATCATATTAATTATTGAAAAATTAGAATAAAAATAAAAAATTAATACAAACCCATTCGTTCACAATAAATCATCGCATCTTCTTTACTACTAAATTCAACCATAAGTGATGAATGAGGATCACAACTAAAAATATGATCATATTCAACATAGAAAGAAAAACGAAACTTTCATAATACTAACGATGATGCCCAACCCATTAAAGGATTTTCCCAACGTTCTTTTGTATCCCATTCAACTTTCCATTTTTTTGTATTATGTGTTCCTGATTGCATTGCATTACGAGCAGGTATAAAAATTCGACAACGTCGTTCTTTAAATAAATCTCGTGGTACACCGGATAAAACACTAATTGATTCCTTTTATAGTCAAAAATTAAATATATAAATAGAAAAATTTTCAAATTACAAACATCTTGTCTTGGAATTTCTGTAAGAGAACTAGAATCAATGGGTTTTTGAGTATCAACTGTTGTACGACCCCATACGTTTTGTATATCAAATAAAGTTCTATATAGAAATATCATTGAATAAAAATAGAATTACAATCGATTTACTACCGTTGAGGAATGGAAAATAAATTAACTCGTGATGACTGAACAATCGATTTTAATAGTAACGAATTCATCTACAAAAAATAGATCTTATATTCAATGAGTTGATTTTTTATCAATGTAATTTAATGAATTTATGCCTAAAGAATTTTCTATATAGATCGATATGCTATATTCCATTGTAATCAAATCATTATGATAATCTAAAATAACAAAATTTATTAATATATAAATCTGATTAATAAATATATTATCCTGATAGAGCTTCTACATATATTTAAACAACTGCAGACAATCAAGAAAGAAAAGAAATGTTACTATTTAACATATCTTAAAATCTTTTAATTTATTTCTTTTTGAAAGACAAATCATCATACAATAGCACGAATAAATAGAAATTTTTCTTTAAAAAAAGTCATAATATCACTCTTTCTTCTTAAGTTTTGGAATAAAACGATCATGAATAATACAACTTAAAGCTGAAAGACTAACAAAAAAATATCCAAATCCTCGACGAAATATATTCTTATACAACCATCCAACAGCAGGTATTCCATCAATCATATCTGCAAATGACCTAAAAAAAAATAATATAAATTAAATTTACAACAAAAAAAAAACAAAAAAACATTTCAAATAAAATCAACTAACCACATTTCTTCATGTCGAAATATTTCAAATTCTGGTTCAGTCATATTTTGATTATTTAATAAACGAAAATCATAAATTAATATTGTACGTAATGGATATGTATAAATCCAAGAAAATTGTTGTAAATTCATAATACCATCAACAATACAACGACCTGTCATTCCATCTTCATTCAATTTAATATTTAATTGAAATGTATCAAATGTAAAATGAAACATATTATGAAAACCTATAAAATACAAATTATTTAATTTCGAACAAAAAAAAAAACGAAACTTAACTACCTTTCATTCCAATTCTATAGAGTTCTTTATTACCACCTTCTTGCCATGGATCTTTAAAAATAATATTATTAGCAATATGTGGTAATACTTGTCGATCAAGTGTAGCACCAGATACATTTGTTGTATATAATAATTGTGTAATAGTATTAAATTGATTTTCTAATTGACTAATAAGTTTTGTTTGATTAGCTAAAGCTTTTGAACGAAATACCAAACTTTCAGACATAATTTGAATGTAAAAAAATATAGGAGTAAAGTTTAGTTATGTGATATGATATAAGTTTTTTTTTCTAAAATACATATTGGTTAGTTTAATAATCAATTGACAATCGAAACAAATAAATGATATATAAATGTCTGACATCTATTGAAAATATTATAAAAATATTTGATTTTCAACTGATCTTTTAAAAACAAATCTATTCCTGTAAATTATTTTCAATGACCTTTCAATAATCAGAGATATATTCAAATTACTATTAATCGAAATTCTATAAATTAGATCAATTCATATAGAAAAAAACGTTTCTTTATGATTTTTATAAGGAATTCAAATGCTACTACCATTAGCTTTTAGTATTTCCTCTAAATAATTCTATTAATTGCTTGAGAAATCCCTATAGAATTAAAATAGAAAATGCGATAGTATCACTTTTGTTGTAAATGAGAATGTTTTAATACCATATTACATAATAAGATATTAATATATGCGATGACAAAATGAACTAAAATTCTCTTAATAAAAAATGAATTTATTGATTTTTCTCATGTTCCATCTAATGAGAATAACATTTAATTATATATATATATATAATAAATGAATTTTTTATTGTATTATTAAATAACTAATAAAAATTCTTCTATTTATTTCTCCTATTATGAATACAATATTGTTTATCAATTATAAAGAAACAAAAAGAAAAAGAAAGTTTCCAGTTGGTTAAATTATCTCACAAGTGACATGATGTCACAAAATATTAATAAAATATTTTTTTTTCGTATTATAATTCATTTTTATTCAAAGAATATAATAAAGCATTTTTTCTTTTTTTCATTAAAAAAAATAAATTATCAATTATTATTTTTTAATTAAAAACTAAAATACAATTAGAGATAATATATGAAATTCTTTACCAAATTAATATAACAAATCAACTGATCATGCGTAATACCGCATATTAAACGTTCTTGGTGCGTGCTTTTTTCCATATGATATATATTTATTCCTTGGTGCATGTATTTAATACCACGCTATTACATAGAGAAATGTCATTAATTCATTCTCATCTAGTTTTTTTTTGTTTTATTCACACAAAAAAAAAACTGTTATAAAATTTTACAATCTTCTATTGTATATAGAATATAAAAATTTATCACCTATATAATGTATTAGTCAGTTTAGACTTTGATATATTTTTAATAAGTTTATCTTTATTCTGCCATATTTGGTATCCATGTCACGTTTCTTCATTATCGTTGTGTTAGTACGCATAATTGATGAATCAACGAACTAATATGTTTTCTCAAGGACAAATAGAAGGTCTTCATCATCGTTGTCGGATAATTTTTCTACCAATTAATGAACAACTCTATATTTCATTATTATTAAACAATTTTTTTTTTTTTTTGTTTCTTTTTTGGCTTTTAATGATGTGCGTAAAAACATCAATGACATATATGTCATGCATGTTTACATTATCTAACGTACGTTTATAAGATAAAGATAATAAAAACGAACGATTCCATATTGAGATCTTCTAAATGTTTTCTTACGATAAAAGTTTTGTAGAAAAAAAAAAAGAAAAACGAAACTCTTCAAATTTGAAGTATGATGGAATAAAAATGCATCATATGTATATGTACGTGTATGGATAATGTTTATTTTTCATCACCTTCTCTTTCTATATATAGATCTCAATACTGATGACATATTTCAATTGAAAGTTTGTATGTGCACCCGCAGCAAAAACATTATTCGATCGATAATCAAACCTCCTTCTTATGAGTGTGTGTGTGTGACGTACGTAAGAAGTAAAGCCATTGAGATGAAAAAAAAAAAAGAATAGTCCATTTATATACATATATGATGAAATAACTAAATATGTTAAAATGCAAAAATTAAATCCTTCACTTGCTCTCAAATATTAATAAAAATAAGCAAAAAATTTTCATCATTCTTTTCTATTCATAAATAATCATTTTTCTTATCTAACAAATTCAACAAATATTGCCGTTAGATTAAATATAAAAATCAACAAATTAGATCATTATCATAGATATATACGTATTCAATTGGATGTATATATATCCGCCGTTGGCATCCAACACGTATTCATTAGCTTTATTATTATTATTACCCTCGCGCATCAGTCACTGTTCTTCTTGACAAAGTAGATATAATTATCATTCTTGACAAGCCCACGCACACACTCTCACATACACACACATACACACAAATATTCATTCAGATCGCGTACAACTATGTTTTTTCTTTTCTTGGTATGAGTACAAATTGAAAAATGTTGTGTGAAACATCATGTATATATTGTCTGATAAGACGCGCATGTTTGCCGGACAATGGTAGTAAACGAGCACCGTATGTAATATTGTATGAATGAAATAGTTTAAAAAAAGAGAAAAGATGGAAATAAAGAATATATATCGATAAACATATATATATATGTATGCATAATAAAGCACAAGAGCAAACGAACGGACGGTAAATGAAAAAGAGAAAGAAAATTTGAAGATAAATTTAAATATATTGTGGAGTTAAACTGCTATTCGATGATGATGATGAAAATGTACGACGTGTATATGTATTTGCTATAGTAGATAAAATAGATGCATAAGTCTGAGGTTGTTCTCGTTGATCTTGATGAAAAACTTCATTAACATCATAATCATAGGAAAGTAAAGCTTGATTAAGTTCTTCAAATGAAAACGGAATTTTTGATGAATTATGAGATGGTTCTGAATGAATTGTATAATCACTATTAATACGATTTCTATATAAAGTAAGAAAAGTGCTTTTTTTTATGTTATTTTATGCTAAATAGGTACCTAGTTGTTGATTTTTGTGGTGATTGATTAGTTCTTGCATCGGAATGTCGTCGTAATGTCGAATCGTTTGTATTTATTGCTGTTCGTGCTTCATGTATATCATGAATAAAATGACATCGTGGACCATATGGACAATAACCAGCTATATTATTTTTTAAAAAAAAAGAAGTAATTTAATTATTGAAAAAAATTAAGAAATTTATCATTTACTTGTATGAAATGTTCGACAATATTCTGTTTTATATTTTGGATGACGCATTAAAAGTCTTAATTCTTTCATTCCATGTGAAAATTGACATTTATCACCATATTTGCATTTACCAGTTTCTGTGAATGGTCGACATAATTCTGTTTTGTACCGTGTAACACATACATGAGATTGTGTTATAGGCAATGCATTTGTAATGGTAGTAGTAGTTGTTGTTGTTGGTATTCTTATTGGTTGATGTTGTTGTACTATATCAGTTAGTGGTACTCGAGGAGATGATAGAGAAGATGTTGATGATGCTGATGATGAATAACAAGATGAATTTGAATCCATACTTGGCATTTCTAATTTTATCTAAAAAATCAAATTTAATAATATTTACATATATACTTTTTTTTTGTTTTATTTTTTTTTTCTGTATAAAAAGAAAAAATTTAAAGAATAAAAAAACATAAGATCGAATGCACAGCCAAGCGTGTTGTAAGATGAGAAGATGAAAAATGTGTGTGTGTAGAATGTAGATATTATTATGCGTGCATAGCGTATAGTAGTAGTTAAGAGAGGAGAATACCAAAGACAGAACGCGAGAGAGAGAGAGAGAACAGAACAGATCGAGTAAACGTCATGGTAAAAGACGGCATAAAAGAAATGGAACGAAAGGGAGAAGGGTAAAGAGCAATAGTTTGCAATAGCGAAACTCCATGATGAGTGAATGAATGGGCACTTTCTCTCTCTCTCTCTCTCATTTTTCACATCGGTTTTTTACAGAATATAAAAAAGAAGGAGAATCGAAAGTAATGAAGATGAGATGCAAGCATATAGTATCCATTTTGTGATATATGAATGTACGTAAAATTCATTCTTTCTTTTTTTTTTTCTTCTTCCTGTCATTCTCTTCTCTCCATTTTCTTACAGGTACCGGTCAATATTTTTTTTCTTTCTTTCTGCTGGTTTTTTTCCGGATTCTACATACTTATAACTGGAAGAAAAGAGTATCCTGCTGTGTCATTGACTATATATATTTCTTAGTACTCGTCTTTGTTTCGATTAACATTATGCATATTCACATGGCAGTAGTAGGATGTCAGTGGGTTTTTTTGAGACAAAGTTCATTTCGTCTACACTTTCCTTTTACTTTTTTTTTCTCGTTCTTACTCAATGATTATGTATATGTCAAAAAAGAAAAACAGAAAAAGAATCGAAAGAATGGATGAAGTCATAATGGTGTAATTACAAATTTCAATTTTCATGAGTCAAGAGAGATTAATATATACATCTGTATGTATATAACATACGATTAGTTGATAATTGAACACAATAGATATGGATATAAGAACCAAGAGCAGATAAGAAAAATAAAATAGAAGGAAATATATTGATAATATTGACTTTTATACTTCTTCTTTTCGTAAAGTCCTTGACTTTATATAAAAAATGTAAGAAGAAGAAAAAGAAAAAAAAAAGAGAAACGAACAAATGAATATGGATTATTTGGCATCGATCATGTGTGATGTATGACTCGTAAAAATTTATACGAGGTCAATGAAAGATAAAATAAAAGCACACTCGTGCTCATTCACAAGATCAAAAGAATAAAAAAAAAAAAACAATACATGCATGCACATACCTAAAGTATTATCTCTCTCTGTATATATCGAATGCTACCAGTAGATTATACCATATCTATCTTTAGTTTCAGTATGCAAAGCAAATTTCAACGTTCTTTCGCAGTTTGTAGATGTATCTTATATTCTATTAGCTTGTTCTTGCTGTTCGTGCACTTGATATATATATATATATATATGTATTTATGCATTAGACATACACTCTTGAAAGAGTAATAGAAAAAAATTTGTCTGAGTCATACTGACTCAGTCTTATCGTCCATTGGTAAATACATACAATTGAAAGTCGATAATTGCATACTTAATGATAAGCACGAAAAAAGATTTTTTTTTCTTTCTAACAATTGAAATCTGGTGCACCATCGAGGATAAAATAAAATTGTTCGTTGATGAAATTTATATATGGCAACAGACATGTATATACCCTCCAATTTAGATTGATGTGCTGCTTTGCGACAACTTGTCGGTCGACAAGACCTATTATTAGTCTTATTCTAATATACATATAAGTATATGAAGTATAGAAAAACCATTTTCTAAAGATTATTGAATAGTTTATAGAAATCCATTTTCAATTCTTAAGATTTCCGAAATTTAATGTAAATAAAATTACCAACATTACAATAATTTTATCATTTTTCTTTTCGAACAATGATTTCAAATGCTATAATCAATTGAATATAATGACATATTATTTACGACCGTAAAGAACTGTAACTTATCATTTTAATAGCTGTCATAATATAACTATATATATTGCAATAGAGTCAAATAAATACAAATGCAAAATATTCTAACATCTATAACTGCAATAAGAAATACTATTTTTACAGTACAAATTTAAATGATCAATAGAATTTGATCAGTAATCATTTTTAATCGTGTAATGAAAAAAGATTTGGTAAATAATATAGAAACATTATATTTACCAGAAAGAAGTTCGACATGTCATATTTAGTATAAATAATGATTTAAAACGAATGGTATGAAAGTATTGTAGATGAGTTAAGATCAAAATTTTATGCTCTTTCTGAATATGAACTCAGATAAGCTTGGTCGAAACTGATATACTGAAGAATCTAAAGTATATATTAGTTTATTTTGTCCTGTATAAATGTAAACTACAGATTAAAACCGAAATTTTGAGTATGTATTTCGGAGTTTTGTGTCTGTTCATTGTTGGAAAAGCCTAAAAGATTAATTCGCACGATGAACAACAGGTTTTTTACTAAGCTTTGTACGTTTCTTTGCAAAAAAACTTAGAAATGACTGAACTCAATAGTTTTGGAGAGCAAACACTTCTTCATAAAATGTGATATTGAACTAGGCTATCTTTCTGCATTACACGATTTTGATCGAAACATTAGTTTTATAAAAATAAAAATTCAGCTGGCTTAGTGAAAGAAAACAAATTTTCACATAGTACATTTTGTAGAGTGGTTTCTGTTTTATGTGAACATATAAAAATTTCTTTTACATAGAGGTCATGGAGTATTCCAATTGTCATGTTATATATATCTTTTCTCCTCAGACATTCGCTTTCCTTTCTGTATCTCTACAATGACATCATAGCTCCTTCCTCTTCCTCTCACATGCTGTTTCACAAGAATGTTTGAGAAAATTCTTACTCTCTATTGTTCGTACATAGATATGACTAAACTGTTAAATTATCAAGTCTCGGTTGGCTAACGAAGGAAATATCCTCAATTATCGAGCTCCGTTTGAGCCCATATATTTGTTCTCAAGGAGCGAAAAAGTTCATTTTGTTGCTCCATGTGACAAGTGGATCTCTATCTAGACAAAATTTGCATTGCCACAATTTGTTATCATCATAATAGGTTATCAAAAACCGGAGAAATAATTTTACTGGAATAAATTTAAAAATAGGTCATTTAAAATTGTAATATTTATCATGGTTTTTTTTTTTTTAAATGAAATGAAGAACAAATATGACATGTTAAAATCTGATTGGATCTATATGGGTTCGATTTATGAATGATGTAATACGTGAAGTATTGTGTTTTTGCTTTATACTAAAACATGATACCTTGGTTTCAAACTTGTTTTTAGTTTTTATAAGATATGGATAGATTTATTTGCTAAGAAAAAAAAGCTAATCAGCTTTTCTATATATGACGAACATCTGTTTGAATTCTCGCGCCTGCGCTTCTATCTTGGTCGCAATCTATCTAAAGCAAGTAATCAAGAGAAAAAAAACGAAAAATATTTCATAAATCCGACGATAAACGAAATAATATTTTGTTTTGATCATTTAATATGCGAAAATGGTGATGATGATGACTGTATCTATTTATTTATTTTTGTTACAATTTTCATTTATTTTTACAAATCAATTATTACAAGAAAATTTTTCTAGTCTTCGATCAATTTCAAATGAAGTTATAACATCTATGAATAGTATTACTGATACAAAAATAAGACAAAGTCGAAATCGTGCTAGTGTACCACAATCTTTAACATTACTGATGAATTTTAAAGATGATGGTACAACATCATTTCAAATTATGCAAGGTAAATTTACATAATTAATTTAAAATGATTTTTATTTTTATTTTTAAATAGGATCACAAATTGTTTATTTGGATAATGGTTTTTGTCAATATGGACAATTATTTGATCCATCGACAGGTCGATGTCGTGATATTTATTGTCAAGAAATAAATTATAAATTTAATGGTACCACATGTATACCAGATGAAAATAAACGAACACAAAATGCATATAAACGAATGAGTGATATTGATCTATCATTAACACTTCTTATTTCACCAAGTAATCATCATGAAAGAGGCAATTTTTCTAAACGTCTTAATAGTCAAATGAATAAAACTTGTACTGATGATTGGAATAAAATGTTTCATGATACATTACATAGTAAGTTAGTAATATTTAATTAAGGAAATATATTAATATTAATCTCAATATTTTTTAGGTTATCTAGATATTGATTATGAACGCATAACTAAAATTGATTATCGTCTTCCACAATCTGATGAACCTGTTACAAATCGATCACTGATACAATCAAGATCAAAAAGAACAAAATCTGAAAAGAATGATAATGTACTTAAAATACCATCATATGATTTATTATATAATACAATTAATAATGCACTATTAAATAATGAATCTACTATAATAAATTTTTATTTTACAATAATTGATAAAAATGAAGAATCAAATGATACATTAACAGGTTTACATGTTGTTACACTTCTTTTACTTGCATCTGAATTTCATGTTGTACTTGATTTATGTCAAAATTATTCAATTAAAGTTGAAACATTATCAATTATATCTGATAGAAATAAAACACGTGATGAATTTTGTACTGATCCAGATGTAATGTATCCAACAAAAAATGGTTTTATACGTCGACGTGTACGACCAGATGGGGAAATTGATTATATTGTTGAAGTACCTGAACTTGAAACAATATATGAAAGTGGTGATTATACTTATTTATTTATGGTTTCAACTTTCACACAACAACAAACATCTACAGAAAAAACGGTAATCTTTTATTAAAATAATTGCTATTATAATAACATGTTTATAGAATTTTTATTATGATACAATGTAAAAAAGTTTCTTCTAGTTTATCTATAAATAATCTTTACCGATATCTACTAGTGATATGAATGGCTTGATATATACTATCATATTGTTTTTCATTTAGCCAAAAATTGATGCTACACCTTCATCATCAAATCCACCTGCAGCAATGAAACTAGTATCTGTATGTAATCGTCAACCTCGAATAGTTGGCCGTTGTCCTGATAGTCTTGTTATGCGTATAGCCCTATGTGAAGTAACTCAATATAAAAATTTTTCAGTTCGAATTCAACGTACTGGTCGTTTATATACAAATCGTGAATATCGTTTTGATGAATATCGACCAGATTTATATATAGTTGTATGTAAACATAATACAATTAATGGAACAACTAATGGAAAAAAATTAGGTTTTGTTGAAAAAGCACCAGGTATATTATCAACAATTGCAACATTTCTTTCAATAGGTGCATTAGCTATAACATTAATAACATTTATATTATTTTCGTCATTACGTAATTTACCTGGATGTAATACAATAAATTTAATTATAGCATTAATTATAGGTGAAACATTATTTTTATGTCAAAGTTTAATAATAATGACAAAACCAAGTGTTTGTTTATTATTTGCATTAGGTATACATTTTTTTTATTTAGCAAGTTTTTTTTGGATGAATGTTATGGCATTTGATCTTTGGAAAACATTTCATAAAGGTTTTTCATTATATGTTTTTGATATTCGTGAACGTTTACCATTTTATGCATTATATGCATGGGGTATGCCAGTAATTATTGTTTTAATTGGTATTATATTAGATGCAAAAAATGCAGCATTAAAACCATGTTATGGAAGATTTTTTCGTGGATGTTATGATGTTTGTTTTCGTACAAAAAATGATACACCATTACAAGGTAAATAGATAATTAAATTTATTATTAAAAAAATAAAATTATTTTATCTATTTAGGTTGTTGGATTGAATCAGCTTTAATGAGATTTTTATTATTTGGTTGTCCTGTTGCAATTATTCTTATTATAAATTTTATTTTTTATACATTAACTGTTCGAAGTATTCGACGAGGTTTAAAAAAAGGTAAAATATTAATTAGAAAAAAAAATTTTTTTTTTCATCATTTTATTGTTTTATTTAAGTTCGTGATCAAGTTGAACGTAAATTTCAACGTAAAAAACAAGTTGTACCTGGTGAATATGATGTTAAAATTTATATGCGTATGGCTGTATTAGCTGGTTTTGGTTGGACAATTGGTTTTATTCTATTTCTTTTACCTGATAGTCAAGAAGGTTTTAAACGTTATCTTGTTGCAACATTTAAATATTTATTTATTTTACTTAATGCCACACCTGGTTTATTTATATTTGTTGTTTATGTATGTAATCGTCGTGTATTTTTACTATATCGTCAATTACTTACAAATATATATGAATTTTTTCAATTAAATTTTTTACAATTTAAAGAATTTATATTCAGACATTATGCAAATTGTTTAAATAAAACAAAAAATCAATTAGAAAAATTTAATATTAAACGACATAAACAAAAGGAACGTGATACATCAATGATTAAATCATGTGAATTAACTAATCAAACAACATTTACATATTTATTATCACAACAACATAATCAATCATCACCAGTAAATCCAACTTATAAAACATTAAATTCATCAGAACCATTTGAAAATCAAACAAATAAAATGAATGGATCTAATTCATAATTGTATACGTGTCATTTTTATTTTTGTATATACATAAAAAAAAGTTTCTGAAAAGACATTTAGTAAAAATCAAAGAAAATTATGAATAACACTATTCACTACTAACTAGATGTGATGTAATAAGCATATCTCTATGTATGTTGATTAGTTTTGACGACTGATATATCATATAATCGTACTTTATATTAGTGTTCAACGATAGGTCGATAAAATGTAAACGAAAAAGCTTATTTTATAGGATCGAATATTTCTGAAAAGTTCTAGAAAATTTATACACACGTTAATGAACATAGATTTTGAAAGCAGAAACGACCTTATGCGAAATATGCAACGTATAATTCAATAATAAATTCTGTTTCACAGATTAAAGAGTTTGACAAGTAATCAGGAAAAATCGCAACACATTGATTTTATTTGTGTAATAATCTGTATTAAATTATACTTGAAAAGAATACGTGCCAGCTGGCTCAACTAGTTGCATATACACTTTATCATTTTCTATTGTGCTCGAGAAGACATAAGAAAATCTTATCAGTAGAGAGTAGACATGTATAAAATCCTACTTTCTGATTTAGTTCTGACTGTTGACCGTGTTTTAAGCTCCGGTCGCGACTGCTCTCGCTCTTAGCGGATTTCAAATACTAACGTTAGAGAATTGATCAGAAATGAAGGTTTCTTTGTCCTTACACGTTTACATCAAGAAGAGCTTGAAAAAACTAATGAGTTCTATCGATTTTTTATCTTGCTCAAGCATCTATAAGAGCATATACCTTCCTCAATCCAACTGATTCCAGTCATGAATGGTTACGCTTCCCATTCCAAGAATGTTTATTTGTGTGTCTAGTAGGGAGCCCATTCAGGCAATTGAGTTTTCCAGTGTTGCACGAAAAATCTCTTTGATCGAAAATAAGTGCAACAGCACATCTAAGTGATCTTGAACGCCGCATCTACAATATCCATTGATCAGGAGAACTACGACGATATATCTTTCCTCGTACTATTAGAGTCACACTGGATTGTGAAGGGTTGTAAAAAAAGATTTTTATGGAATAGATTCTATAACAATCGTGGAAGTCGATATCTATGACGAACAAAGGATGAGGGCGTATAAGAACGTAAATTGGCTCACCGATGAATCATCGAAAGCAATAAATTATTTGATGCAGAAGTGTACGGCAACTCTTTCTATACCAAACTCAATCGATTTCGAAAACGATTAAATGATTTCCAATCTCACCCTATTTTCGTACACTCGAACGGAATAAGATTAACATAACATTTCTTCGTTCGACTCCAATTAAACGAAAATTATAGGGTCCAAATATCAACTTTCGTCTTTAGAATCTGATGTAGTTTTTCATGGGATATATTTTGGTATAGTTTTCATATTGAGATTTTATTGGACACACTATTCAAAATGGATGGAAAAATACCATATTGATACCCTTAGTCGACCATATCTTCGCATACAAATGTCTTTACGATCAGATTTCTTCATAGTCATTCGATAGAGCTTTTCAAGCTCTACACGCTGATAAAGTCAGTAATTTAAAGTTTTAGTAAACTTAGTGGTTCTGGTAGAATGGAACGTAGTTATGTAACGGATGTCATGTGCAAAGTAGTTGATGTAAAGAAGCTTTCAAGTATTATATGGTACTTTAGACTGATCATATGTAGTCAGAAATGCGAATAAGAAATATATTTTCGAAAAATATGAAAAGAAGAGTATAATAAAGAGGATACAGCAAATTAATAGAATAAAATATAGTAGTTTTGCAAAACATTATGTATTGATTATTTGTATTTCGTATTCAATAACAAAATTCGAAATATCAACAAACAAGCATTCGAATAATATCTTTTTCTTTTCTTTTCTCTCTTATTCTTCTTACTGATGATGACATTTGACATGTCGAAAGCTCTAATTCATTTATACATTATATCTCCATTTATTTATTTATTTACTCATATAAAACTAGTAAAACTACTATATTTTATTCTATTAATTTGCTAAAATAAAATAATAATAAGAAAAAAATATATAAGATAATGGTAATAAAAAAAGGTGTCCCCTACATTCGTCCCATTCTATATTAGACCCTTATTAACTCATCAATTAAGATATTTTTATGTGGTATACAATAATGATTTATCTTGTAGCCATTGTCACAATAATACAAGAAGAAAAAAGGAAGACAAGTAGAGAAAGAGAAAGAGAGAAAACACATTAACATCAAGAACTTTTTCCTTTGATTGATTTTATTTTAACAGCTTAACCAGATCTAATAGTTAATTCCGTTGAAATTAATTTTCCACTATCATATAGGTTCAATAGATCCAGAAGTTGTGTATCTAATGTGTATGACAGAATAAATGACCCTCTCAGTATTTTGATGACATCTCCCTCAATTGTCATCCGATTGGACTAATTTTTTTTTTAAATACCCATTATCTCAAACTCTACAAAACTGTCCACTTCATCCATATATTTAAAGCATATCCGAATTTTTTGAACGATGAAAAGTAAAGACTTTCAAAATACCAGAAGGGTGATACGCCAATAGAAATTCGTTGTGATTTAAATGGTGAGATTGGTTTAAGAACAGTCACATGATGGTTCCAATGATACATCAGTCTGGCTCTATCAGATTATTAAGTCCGTCAGGTTGTCCACGTCTTGCAAGAACGAAGGGCAATATTCAAAAGGTAAAACACCGTTTATGTCGAAAGAAAAGAGTATCAGCTCAAATGATATCGATGGAGCTTAGTATTTTCGACAAAAGTGTTCGGCGAATATTTGAAGATGATCTAGGGCTTCGTCCCTACAAAAAAATAATCGGACTATTACTTTCCAATGATCAAAAGATCAAACGGAAAATATTTGCAAGTTGAGTTCGAGCAAATTCTTGAAAAGAAGACACTATAAAAATTCTCTTCTCAAATGAGGAGTTTTTTTGACATTGATGGTGTCTGTAATTCTCAGAGCGATCGAGTGTGGGCAGTAGATCGTGCTGATGCCGATGAAAAAAGTGGCATTAAGCAGAAACGAAAACTCCCACAGAAAGTAATGATTTGGTTGGGTGCCTGTTCCAAGGGCATAATCCCTTTGGTGATCTTGGTTGAAGGAACAGTTGATCATACTGTTTACATCAAAAAGTGCTTCCTATTGCATTGAAATATGCGAATAATACTTTCGACAGCGACTGGATCTTTCAATAGAATGGCGTCAAACCACGCTCGCATCATTTAACATAACAATAGTGTCGAGACAATTTTCCATCATTCATTGACAAGAACCATTGACCTTCAAATAGTCCCGATTGGAATCCATTGGACTATTCAATTTGGGATGAACTTGCCGATACCTATCGATTGGAACAAAGTCACATAAAAAACAATATTGATTGAACAACTGAAATCGTTGTATAAAAACATTTACGAATCAGTTGTTTTTGAAAGTTGTGGTAATTGGACCAATCAATTGTATCGCATGTCTCAAAATGATCGAAACTATTTGTGTTAATAAAAACAAAACCATTTTGTAGAGGTTGACACGGCGAGCCGTTTAAAAAAATGAAAAAGTCGAATCGGATGAAAATGGAAAAAATATTATTAAAATATTGAGAGGGTCATTTATTCTGTCGCCCTCATTATATATGACAAAAAAAAAGAAACGGACGAATATCTTCTGTATTCGCTTATAGATTATAGTATCTTCCATACCATACTAGGTGCGTAAAAATGTTTTTCCAGGGTGGTAACACTATAATTTTAAACAGCATACATCACTAATTTTATACCAAATTAAAGCGCGTCGAAAATGGGATTTTTTGATACTAAATTGTGAGAGTTATCAAAATTTTTTGATGTCGAACATAAGAAATTTTACGCTTTTTTGGTATAAAAAACTAAGGCCTTAGTGATTCAACAATGGATTCCAGTATTTTCTTTTGATATTTTTACATGGTCAGGTGGAGCTTGTCGAGTTCTACAAAACTATACATACTAAAAAATTTTTAAGCCAATTTTCTAAGATAAAAAAATTACAAAACCACTTGAAAAATGCTAAAAAATTCATTTTT